>JBBBDQ010001014.1:1125000-1150000 GCA_037127315.1 Ascarosepion bandense | reverse complement strand
AGAACACTCGCAGACACTTATAGTACAACTGTGTAAATTTTCAAGAAAATCGGTTCAGCCGATTCGGAGTCTATAGATAACGGACACACACACACACACATACACACACAGACAAAGTTCCATTTATAAAATAAGTTTAGATACATATTACTCTTTAGGATCACTTGGTTTTCTTTCTTGATAATGACTAAAAGAAGAGCCAAATGCGTTCGTATATGAAGAACTTTTAAACATTTTTATCACATTTTATTTCCGGCACAAGAGATAACAAAATGACTCTGAAAAGTTTAGACATTACAACAATGCTCTCACGAAATATCGAAGTCAGCATGACTGAAACAGCACTGTTCCGCTATGTAACAAATTCCTTCACAATAATCTATATATATATAAGGCAATCTGTGAGTCTGTGTGTGACTGTTCCCTATGCACGCCTACATTTTGTTAAGCTACGCCATTCAAACTTTCTAGGGACACATATCTACAGGGAAGCCAGGTCGACACATACTTTTTGAGTTTAAGTTCAGCAATTTTTACCTTTCGCACTTTTTGACCAATGGGGCCGATCGTTTACATTTGTTCCGTAAAACATCTAAGATCTAAGATGGTTGCTGAATTACGTCACAGAAATCAAATCACACGTGTCAAACGCGACTAAAATATTTTTTATTAAAAAAAAATGAGCCTTTATATTTAATTTTTATTTCGACGTTTTAAAAATTCATTTGGTCAACAAAAAAATGCGAATATTTTTCCCCGTAATTTTGAAACAAAAGAAATATTTTTAAAGAAAAAATGTTTTTTTCAAACAAAAACAACATATGTAAAAAAACAAAAAAAAAAAAACAAATGGCGTCTCCTCCTACTACTAAAATGTTCTGAGTTGCACGGGCAACGCCAGGCTATGATGCTAGTTATATATATATATATATATATATATATATATATATATATATATATTAATTTAGTATAGCAAGGCAGCAAGTAATTTTCTAAACATATGCTATTAAATATAAGAGAAAATGAATGTCTATTATGTTTAATCATGAGCCGTTCTAAACGTCGTATTTTTGCTTTAATTTCAGTTGAAAATAAAGACAAAAATTCTCCAACATTTGGATAATTATTTATTGGTTTTTCTTCTAAGCTTTCGGCTCACATGAGCCATCTTCAGAGAGGTTGTTTAAACTGAAATATTATAAAATCCACCATCACCGACGATTTTATTTTGTGTTGACATAAAACTCCGCTTGGCAACGGCAATAGTTACCAAAAATAATAAACGCAGTTCTTAAGTTCTTTGCGATGCGGTTTTATGACGTCACACCGCGGGATAGCGCGAAATGACAACAAAACCATGTAGTCAAACTCTTATATATATATATATATATATATATATATATATATATATATATATGGATAGATAGATAGTGATTTCATGTCCGTGAAAGGAGAGGATAATTCAAAAAGTATTAAGCAATAGATCTGTATAGAGAGCTCAATGGATGTTATCCGAAGCAATATGATATACACTACCGGCCATAATTATTAAGCCACCCCAATTTTAAAAAATGACGTATTTCATACTAATTTTATTATTTATTGCCAAGTGAATAATTCTAAATGAAAATAGAATGGTTCTATTGTTATTTATACAATCAACATCTCTTTTCTTCTTTGGAGATGTCATTTAGTGACTTTAATTTACTAGACACTTTGTTATTAGTTAATTAATTATTACTGAACAAATAATTAACGAGATGCATTCATTTCTCAATCTTTTTCAGAATAATTACAGTGTCAGCTCGAGTATCCGACTCCAAAAGCCAGGCTGGAATTCAGTACAATATGGTTGACTTAATGATCCGAAAAAAGTCCGATATTATGGTAAGATTAATAAATGAATAATAATAACTAATAAATTCTATCAAAGGCGAACTATAAAATCGTCCAGTTTGAATTAACAGTACCATATGAAAGCCGGATGGAACAAAGTCACGAATATAAAACTATAAAAGGCGAACTATAAAATCGTCCAGTTTGACTTAATGATCCGAAAAAAGTCCGATATTATGGTAAGATTAATAAATGAATAATAATAACTAATAAATTCTATCAAAGGCGAACTATAAAATCGTCCAGTTTGAATTAACAGTACCATATGAAAGCCGGATGGAACAAAGTCACGAATATAAAACTATAAAAGGCGAACTATAAAATCGTCCAGTTTGACTTAATGATCCGCAAAAAGTCCGATATTATGGTAAGATTAATAAATGATAATAACTATTATTAATAAATAATGATAATAACTATTATAATAAATAATAATAACTAATAAATTCTATCAAAGGCGAACTATAAAATCGTCCAGTTTGAATTAACAGTACCATATGAAAGCCGGGTGGAACAAAGTCCCGAATATAAAACTATAAAAGGCGAACTATAAAATCGTCCAGTTTGACTTAATGATCCGAAAAAAGTCCGATATTATGGTAAGATTAATAAATGATAATAACTATTATTAATAAATAATGATAATAACTATTATAATAAATAATAATAACTAATAAATTCTATCAAAGGCGAACTATAAAATCGTCCAGTTTGACTTAATGATCCGAAAAAAGTCCGATATTATGGTAAGATTAATAAATGAATAATAATAACTAATAAATTCTATCAAAGGCGAACTATAAAATCGTCCAGTTTGAATTAACAGTACTATATGAAAGCCGGATGGAACAAAGTCACGAATATAAAACTATCAAAGGCGAACTATAAAATCGTCCAGTTTGACTTAATGATCCGCAAAAAGTCCGATATTATGGTAAGATTAATAAATGAATAATAATAACTAATAAATTCTATCAAAGGCGAACTATAAAATCGTCCAGTTTGAATTAACAGTACTATATGAAAGCCGGATGGAACAAAGTCACGAATATAAAACTATCAAAGGCGAACTATAAAATCGTCCAGTTTGACTTAATGATCCGCAAAAAGTCCGATATTATGGTAAGATTAATAAATGAATAATAATAACTAATAAATTCTATCAAAGGCGAACTATAAAATCGTCCAGTTTGAATTAACAGTACCATATGAAAGCCGGGTGGAACAAAGTCCCGAATATAAAACTATAAAAGGCGAACTATAAAATCGTCCAGTTTGACTTAATGATCCGCAAAAAGTCCGATATTATGGTAAGATTAATAAATGAATAATAATAACTAATAAATTCTATCAAAGGCGAACTATAAAATCGTCCAGTTTGAATTAACAGTACTATATGAAAGCCGGATGGAACAAAGTCACGAATATAAAACTATCAAAGGCGAACTATAAAATCGTCCAGTTTGACTTAATGATCCGCAAAAAGTCCGATATTATGGTAAGATTAATAAATGAATAATAATAACTAATAAATTCTATCAAAGGCGAACTATAAAATCGTCCAGTTTGAATTAACAGTACCATATGAAAGCCGGGTGGAACAAAGTCCCGAATATAAAACTATAAAAGGCGAACTATAAAATCGTCCAGTTTGACTTAATGATCCGAAAAAAGTCCGATATTATGGTAAGATTAATAAATGAATAATAATAACTAATAAATTCTATCAAAGGCGAACTATAAAATCGTCCAGTTTGAATTAACAGTACTATATGAAAGCCGGATGGAACAAAGTCACGAATATAAAACTATCAAAGGTGAACTATAAAATCGTCCAGTTTGAATTAACAGTACCATATGAAAGCCGGATGGAACAAAGTCACGAATATAAAACTAATAAATATGAAAATCTAAAATCAGTGCTGGTAAAGGAAATGTATAATGTAATTGTTAGAGCAGTGGAAATTGGAGTAAGGGGTTTCGTTGCAGGCGCTTTGTACCAATTTATGGGCCACATTGGAATCAAAGGGCCTAATAGGTCCAAAAGTATAAAACGCCTAATAGAAGTAACTGAAAATAGTTCTATGTGGATATGGAATAAACGAAATATTCCGTGGAGCGTTTCAGCGAATATGACGACATGACATGACTAATCGTGAATGCGTAATGAGGTTCCCATTGTATTCTCAGAACGCGAGATTTGCAGTTTTTGTTTTTTTTTATTTTTTACATACACTACCGGTCATAATTATTAGGACACTCCAGTTTTTTTAAAGAAATGATGTATTTTATACTATTTTTTAAGTAGATAATTCTAAATGAAAATCGAATGGTTCTTTTGTTATTATTACTTTGCAAAATGTTACAAGGCAAATAGCGACAATTTACCCATCGCACCCTGTAGATTGAAACTATGTATTTCATACTATTTTTAGTATTTATTGCCAAGTGGATAATTCTAAATGAAAATAGAATGGTTCTTTTGTTATTATTACTTTGCAAAATTTTACAAAGCAATGAAGCAAAGATGTACTCGTCCGAATCACCCTAAATTTTCTTCATTCTTACACTGATGAAACTGCAATACAGGTAATTATTAAATATTTATAAATCCATTTGATGCACATGTTATTGTGCAGTATTAACAAAAGAACCATTCTATTTTTATTTAAAATTATTCATTTGGCAATAAATACTAAAAAATAGTATGAAATACATCATTTTTTAAGACAATGGGGTGGCCTAATAATTATGGCCGGTAGTGTAAATTTAAATTCGCCGTTAGATATTTGAATTAGTGTATCTATCATAAACTAGTATAACGTTATAATGGGGACTCACATCAGTGAGTGGGGCCGGTGTGCAAGTGAAAAAGGCCCCGAAAAGGTGCACATTTATTCCTGATGACCCCAAATTAATTTAAATGTAAATTCGAGAGACAAATATTCAAAAGAAATCCAATGAAGTCATATGCCGAAGAGAGGCTCAATGGAAATGTCATCGGCAGGAAGAGCATTACACATTCAGCTCGCTTCAGGTGAGTTTCAATTACTTTCCAGTAATTTACTTCTTCAATAAACAAAGGAAAAAAACTTTAGATTATTATTATTAGCAGTAGTAGTAGTTTGAGTTTTGTTTAACGACAATCAAACTGTGGGTTATTTAATGCCAAAAAGGTGGGGTTTTAAGGGATTTTTTTAATGTTCTCTTATAATGAGGATTTGAGTTTGAGTTTTGTTTAATGACAGTCAACCTCTGTGGGTTATTTAATGCCAAAAAGGTAGCGTTTTAAATTATATATTTTTTTTAATGTTCGGTTATAGTGAGAAAGTAGATTTGGTCAGATTTTGATAAATTTTCTTTTATTATTATTTTTTTTTATTTTAGTAAACTGAAGATGTCTTCTAGTTTTGTATTCAAAAATGTATTATGGCAATATTTTTTTCCTTTAAAAATGTATTGTTGGTAATATTTTTCCTTCAAAAATTTTTTTATGTATATATTTCATAAAATTCTGTTTTTATACTTTCATAGTGTTTTGACTCTTGTTTAGAGGGTTAACTATTTGCCCATAGCTGGGACCCTAACAGGTGCTACCACTCCGGGTCAGGGTGGACCTGGGAACAACAGCAATTAAGAAGTGGTTTCATGATCCTCACAACCTCCCAATTGAGGCCTTGCTGCTGGATGCAGTTTATTGTCATACCCACGACCAAGTAGTAGTAGTAGTAGTAGTAGTAGTAATTTTATTATTCTTACTATTATTAATACAAGAATTTTTTTAATTATTATTATTATTTTTATTTTTATTGTTGTTGTTGTTTCCTTTGATTTATGTTGAACACACATTTCTTTTCGGGTCCCAACCAGTGATCTAAGGTCGGAAAGGGACATTTTCCTCTGAGCCCGTTTTTTTTTTAGGAAAAAAACATATTTTATATAGATAAAGCACTTCGTGGTTGTGGCTGTGAATACAATATTTTGTATTTCTTTAAGGCTTGGGCTACCAGGAATCGCTCCAATGAGTCTATCGGAACCTTTTCAAATCAAACCGAGGGCTCCAACTACAACTGGAATTATTGATGTTCTCCTTGTCACATTTTTAAGATTCCCACTTCAAGATCTACAGGGTGCGATGTGTAAATTGTCGACATATTATTTTTTTATTTTATTTTGCGCATGCGCGTTGTCGATGTTTTAATTTTATCGACTGCAGTATATAGTAGGATCATTTGGGAACTCTCTCTGTGAGAAAAAGAGCACCCTGACGCAATTCACTCTTTTAGAAATTTGGAAACAGCACGCTATACTGCTTGGCATTCGCACCGGAAGCTTTAATATAAGTATTTCAGGGTGTTTGGGTGTCAATTTGAGAACAGTGCAGAGGATTTGGAAGAGTTGATGAGACTAAGGGTTATTACGAAAGTTTTTCGACTGATCAGTAGTGATGGCAAAGTTATGCCTACATTAATACTCCTAGGGTAGCTGAGAACACGAAGTGCCTTGGGAGGGGTAGTACTGCCCTGGGTCAAGAGAGTGGCTGCTGGAAGACACTATGTCTGGCAAAAGAACTATACGCCATGCCACACAGTCAGGAGAACTCAGTCATGCTGGAAGTCGTTTGGAGGTCGTGGTTGAAGCCAATGGCGATTGTATTGAGTAAACTAACAGTATAGCCCGGCGTTGCTCGGGTGTAAGGAAAGCTTTAAAACTAATCCATGGTCCTGGACTCTTTGGACGTTGGCACGAAAGACTAAAAAGCAATTGTTGTTTCCAGTTAAAGCGAAACCGTAGACTGAAAAAAAATGAATGGATGTAAGTCAAATTTTGATTTCCTGATATCGATATCAGATACGTTCTTTTCATCGTAAACTGAATTTTGAAGGCTAAATAAGTCCTCTGAGTAAATGGTATCATGACTGAGACTAAGAACTACAATTATACCTACTTAGAGCAAAACCCGAAGCAAAAACTAAAATAAAAGGGCTGAAAAAATAGACATACAGAGAGATAAACAGACACACAAAAAAACATGTTACCTTTTATATATATATATATATATATATATATATATATATTATCGATTTTCTGCACTATTGTAAAACCTGCAACCTTGAAACTTCTGAATATCGTTTCTTATGTCTTTGACTATCAGTCAGTTAAGTGCCATACGTTATACACGCTTGGGCGATCATGTCTCGAAAGAGACATGACTGACTGGGCAGAAGATTATCCCGCAGTAGGTTGCCATTGCTTTCTGCGGTAGACTGGTTGCCGACCAAGGCTATAGAACCCAATCTGTCCTGCTATTTGACCCATAACTGGCAGGAGGAGACGGATTAATACCTTTCCCAAGGGTATATGCGCGTAAGTGAATACAATGGATTCAACTGGAATTCGAACTCGGCTCCCCGGTTTCTCGTTCCGAGCCGATATCCACTGTACCACAACGCACATCGTCTTTGTCTCAAATCTGATTAAAATCGGACCACTTCTTCTATAACCCGATTTTTTCGATTATCGATTTTCGATATTTATCGGGGGTTACCTCGACACAAAACCTAGCTAAGAACACTCGCAGACGCTTATAGTACAAATGTGCAAATTTTCACGAAAATCGGTTGGGCCGTTTCGGTGTCTATAGGTAACGGACACACACGCACACACACGGACACACACACGGACACACACACACACACACACACACGGACACACACACACACACACGGACACACACACACACACACACACGGACACACATAGACAAAGTTCCATTTATAAATAAGTTTAGATTTAGATTAGATTTACTATATCAAGATATTTTTGTGAATGTACATCTGTTAAAATATGAAATGTTAGTGTTATTTATATTTTTGCGTAATTTAGACGATTCTTTATCCATCGCACCCTCTGTGTGTGTGTGTGTGTGTGTGTGTGTGTGTGTGTGTGTGTGTGTGTGTGTGTGTAAACCAGTACCAATGTTTCCGTGTGTTGTACGTGTTTCAGTACCGGATACACCGTTTGCATGACGTAATGGAGTGCCAGCAGTTATCGGCTTAGTACTTAGTAATACAACTCAGCTAATTTGCATAAAATACCACAATATCAATAAAACTCCTTGTGACACCAAAGATCAACAGAAGGTAAAACATATGACAGCAATAACAAGGAGAATCTGCAATGTGTCATCTGTCATATGATCGATCCCGACTTGGCAGCCCAGATACAGTCACTTTCTCACCGGTGCAATGTGACTTCCTTGTGTTACTTCTACAAATATTTTCACGGCTTCTGCTCCGATGAACTCAGTTCAATGATATCCTCCATATATGCAATTTACTCGAGCCACAAGATTAGCAACTAGGTCCCACCCTTTTACTGTGAAACCAATAAGTTGTAAACGCAAATTCTACTCCATCAGCTTCTTCTCTCGCACTTTCCACCCGTTGAATTCCCTTCCATTTACTTGCTTTCCCGACAGCTATAATCTCTAAGAATTTAAATGGAACGTCAATAGTCATCTCCTATTCCACTAACCTGCATCCTCACTCTCTCGTGATTCTTTCTCCGTCCACTCCACTCTCATCAGTATTCTCATCTTTCTCTTGCCCACTCCCTGACGCCCCCTATAACCTATCACTCTTTCTCATAACTTTCCTCCTATGTAACCCCTGCAAAACAGTGGCTGTAAAATGTCTTGCTTGGGGCGATATGATCATAAAAAAAAATTCTATACATTTATATTCTAGAGAATGTAAATAAACCTAAAAAACATGCATGTATAGCTAATCGGTATTTTATATTATAGTATTTTTAATTAGTTTACTCTGGCTTATTAACAGACAAGAAATTATTATGTAAATATTAAGTGGGGGATCAATTTTATATTACAAACAATATATAAATTGATCCCTAACTTTATGGCCACAGCCATCTTTATCTTACCCACTTCCTGACACCTCCTATAATCTGTCACTCTTTCTCATAACTTTCCTCCTCCTATGTAACACCCTGCAAAACAGTAGCGGTAAAATGCCTTGCTTAGGGTGATGTATGATTATATAAAAAAAAAGGAGACCGTCCAGAAGAGATGCAGAAGATTCCGAAGTCGTCTGGAGGCCGTGGTTGAAACGAAGAATGATTTTATTAAATACATTTACTCTTTATTATTTCAAAATATTTCTGTGCAAATTTGGAAAATATATTTAACTGGAGCAGATAGACTAAACTATCGCCCGGTTCACTCTCCACCCAGGTCTATTGAACAGGTGAAGAGGCTCATCCCTTGTTCCCTGTTTAGGATGTGGTTTCCGGTTTTCTCCTTTCCAATCTTGTCACTCTTAGGTAGCCCCCTGCACATCAGTGGCGTTATCGCCTTGCTCGAGGTGATATGATTCAAAAAAGTATATCTGTTAAAATGTCAGTATTACTTTCATTTTCACGTAATTTAGACGACAATTCATTCATCGCACTCTGTCGATACATTGTATTTGTTTTAGATTTCCACTTGAAGATCAAATGTATTTTTATAGTCTTTTGTCGGTCTTCAAAGATACACGACAATCTGCAGGAATTGTCATGTCAATAAGAAAGCACATTCTGTTCTTGTGGTTTTTGATGTCTCGACGAATAGCTTTAATTTTTTTTTTTTTTTGCCTTCATGTATTGCAAAGTCCCATTATGATTATCATTATTATTATTGTTGTTGTTGTTGTTAGTAGTAGTAGTAGTAGTAGTAGTAGTAGTAGTAATGAGAGAGCAGCACCCCAACAAAGTGAGGCTGGGATACAAATATGCAATAGGCTTACGGCCTATCACGTTGAATACACCGGTTCTCGTTCGTTTACCGAAGTTAAGAAACGTTGAGCCTGGTCAGTACTTAGATGGGTGACCGCTTGGGAATACCAGGTGCTGTAAGCATATAGTGACAGATGTGCGTTGTGGTGCAGTGGATATTGGCTTTGAAAGAGAAATCGGTGAGACGAGTTCGAATTCCAGTTGAATACCCTGCATTCACTTAAGCACTGGTACCCTTGGGAAAGGTATTAATCCGTCCCTTCCCCCCAGTTATGGGTTAAATAACAAGGGTAGGACTTGGGAACCCTCCCCTTCAAAACAAATCCCAATGAATCTTGATATTCGAAAAAGAAATGTATTACTAGACACAAAACTTATATAAACAACAATAAATTGTTGAAAGAAAAAAGGTATTACCAGCAATAAATAAATAAAGTTTAGTTGGTAATAAATGACCCGCCGAGGTTGATTTGCCATAAAAACAAAACCACCAACAAATATGCAAATCCCTATATCATTATCATTTCTCCATCACACCCAGATGGTGCATAGGGCAACAACTTTTTGTTGCTGTTTCCGTAACAAATTTTTTACGGGGCCCTGCACCCAAACCCCAAACCTGGAGGACCGCTGGACCATTCTTGGTCCTTACGTTTACAGCACCTGGTATTCCCAAATGGTCACCCATTTAAGTACTGACCAGGCTCGATGTTGCTTAACTTTGGTGATCGGACAGGAACCGGTGTATTCAACACGATATAGCCGTAGACAAATCCCTATATACCCCTAATTATTTACATCCGGGAAATGGTCCTTTTCTTTCACGTTGTTATTCTAACAAAGTTTAGGAACATATTCCACGTGTAAATAATTGTTATGGTGTCTTCCTACGAGGAATGAACTCTTCCTCTTACTATATATAATTACCTGCGTGACTTCCGAGAAGCAGTTAGGACGACAGCTAGTTCTGTCGTGCGCATTGTCGAACTTTCAGCCTTAGGGCGAAGAGTAATAATCCAGTCGAGACTCCGCCGAAGGATAGCGTCTCATCTGGAGGAAATCAGACATAATTTTTGTCAGGGCTATATGGCCCGAATTACCCACATTGAAAAGGCCTTGTGCCACATTTTGTCTGAAGTGGAAAAACAATTAAATACTGTTATGCCGACAGCTAGTACTCAGTTAAAGGCAGCTACGATTCAGGCAATAAGCGGCGAAACTGTACCGTTCGGACATGCTTATTTCTATTTACTTACTAGCAGTATAGTCCGGCGTTGCTCAGGTGTAATGAAAGCTTTAATACTAATCCATGGTCCTGGAGCTCAGAATCTTTGGACGTTGGCACGAAAGACTAAAAAGCAATAGTTGTTTCCAGTTAAAGCGAAACCGTAGACTGAAAGAAAAATGAATGGATGTAAGTCAAAATTTTTATTTCCTGGTATCGATATCAAATAAGCTTTTTTCATCGCAAACTGAATTTTGAAGGCTAAATAAATCCTCTGAGTAAATGGTATCATGGCTGAGACTAAGAACTACAATTATACCTACTTAGAGCCAAACCCGAAGCAAAAACTAAAATAAAAGGGCTGAAAAAATACAGACATACATGCAGATAAGCAGACACACACACAAACATCTTACCTTTTATATATATTTATCTTTGTCTATGAGTGTATCAAATTTGATTAAAATCGGACCACTCCTTCTATAACTTGATTTTTTCAATTTTCGATATTTATCGGGGGTACCTCGACACAAAACCTAGCTAAGAACACTCGCAGACGCTTATAGCACAACTGTGTAAATTTTCAAGAAAATCGGTTCAGCCGTTTCGGAGTCTATAAGTAACGGACACACACACACACACACACACACAAAGTTTCATTTTTAAATAAGTTTAGATTACTAACACTTCCTTTGTATATATTGTTCTTGTTATACTAATACACTGTTTTGACCTTACTTTCTGTTTTCTGTATCTTACCAAACCGGCCACGACAAATTGGCAACGAAGATCCACAATAATAACGATACCTCCTGATACCAGAAATTCAGAGAATATGCAATCAGTTGATGTTAACAACAGATATGAGGACAATAGTCCACATGCAAATATTGATAACTCCTCGCCCAAGAAATTCAGAGAGAAGGTAACCAGAGGATAGTAACAACAAAGATGACGACATTAGTCTTTTTTTTTAATCATTTCACCCCAAGCAAGGCTATTCCACTGCCACAATTGCGCAGGTTTTACATAGGGGAAGGTGATGAGAAAAAGTGGTTAGATATAGGAAATGTCAGAAGGAGGGTGATAGACGGGTAAGGATACCGAGGATGAGGGTTGGGTAGGTGGGAAGAGCGTTTGAGAGAATGGATGCGAGTTAGTGTGTTAGGAGGTGTCTATTGACCTTGCATTTAAACTCCTGGAGATTGTAGCTGTCGGGGAAGCAAGTATGCGGAAGAAAATTCCACAGGCGGGAAGTGCGAGAAAAGAAGCTGTTGGAGTAGAAATTGCGGTTACATTTTATCGGTTTCACTGTAAAAGGATGGGACCTAGTAGAACCTAGTAGTATCTCATGAAAATTCGTACCTAGGTGGCACCAGTGATCTAAGTTCATCGGAGCAGAAGCCGTGAAAGTAGTTATAGAAGAGGCACAGGAAAGCTACGTCATGCCGGTGAGAGAGTGACTGCAGCCGGTCTGCCAAGTCGGTATCGATCACATTACAGATTCTCCGTTGTATTTTGTCAAGAACCCCGAGGAGAATAGCAGGGGCACCCGACCAGATGTGGCAGCAGTATTGAATACACGGGCGGATGGTAGATTTATGTACATGTAAATTCTGAAAATAATAACTCCTCATCCTAGAAATTCAGAATGAAGGCATTCAGAATAACATCAAAAATGAACTATTGCGGGAATATCTTCTGTCTAGCCAGTCATGGGTCGAAAGAGACATGATCGCCTAAGCTTGTATCATGTATGGCACTTAACTGACTGACAGAAGTCAAAATTTGGAATTTTCTTACCACATTTGCTTGTACCTAACAAACTTTGTCTTTTTTTTTTTCAGACGACACCCCGCCCAGTAAGCCCACCGTCGTGTGATTACACTGTTCCAGCGAACGACACTGAAGTCTGTCTGGTGAGCTTTCTGGACAATGACTGTTGTCGGTATCGCTGGACAGCCATAGTGACAGCCGAGCCAGGCAGTGTGCGCGCTCCTATTGTCAGTATTTATGCTTCCCATGGCTCAACAGATATTAAAGAAATTGTTAATGGTGTCAAGAATAAAGATTATTATCAAGCTGAGATCAGGTAAGTAAAATGTTGTTTTAAAATAATTGTCATATTAAACGAAATGTCATAGATAAAAAAGAGAAAAATACAAAACATGGCGACAGTTTACACAAAACCTTAAAGATACAAAGGTACTTAACATTTGAAATTTAAATTTTGATATACGATGATTACAAAGTTTTAGATTAGTGTATTTTTATTACCATATTATCGTTTGTTATATTTTCGTTAAAGTAAAAATTTCTATTGCACGTGATTTTGCACACGTTCCTTTTCCTTTTAAAAGGCTGAGTTCTTTTCTTTCTTCTGCATTTTGTTTACCTGCTCTTGCGTTTACTACTACCCGCTCTTGCATTTACTGCATGCTCTTGTGTTTTACTATTTACTGTTGCGTTTACTACTTGCCTTTGCCTTTGCTATTGGCTGTGAAATTAGTTCCGTAAAGCCTAGTAAAGAGGTTTTGTTCTGTCTTCAGTTTTACGCTAAAACACCACCACATCGTTTTTATTATATTTTGCAATATGAAAAACGGTAAAAATTAAAGTGTGAAAAGGTTAGATAAGCATCATGGCGTCATTAGTTTTTAAATTAATTCAAAGACAAAACATTATTTAGCAAATAGTTCAGAATTTGGGATTTTGAAAGTGATAACCTGGGTTTTGCTTCTCTAAATGCAGGGTATGAACATTGTTTACACTGTTCGGACTGTTGTCTTCATCTTTGTTTTAATATTTACGACGTTTCAGCCGTTGTACCGTCCGGCCCTTTTCAGGTGCTAGGAATTTTTAACCGAACCCTTTATTTTGATCACTGGGGTATATCATTCTCATTCCATGTGCGATGCCACTTCCGGATGCCCTGTAGTTATCTCCCTTTAACTCAACTCTCTAAGTTATTTGTTCACTACTGCTGTAGCCAGATATTGAACTCACAACTCTTTAGGTCCAGTCACTGGAACTAACTACCGGGCTATGTGTCCTTGAGAACATCGCAAATATGGCAATAAAGATTAGGGCAACAGTGTCAATAATAAATACCTAATCTCAAAAGTATAGACAACAAATTATATGAACGTTTGAATTTAAACGCTGAGCGTGTCTGTATTTTTAACGTTTTGATGTAAACTGTAACTTGTGTTTGTTTGATTTTTCTCTGTTTTGTATATAAGTTTGTTTTTTTTGTTTTGTTTTTTTGTTTTTTTAATCATCGCACCCCAAGTAAGGCAGAACTGCCACTAGTGCACAGGGGGTTATAGAAGAGGTAAGATGAGAAAGAGAAACAAGTTACAGGGTAGTCAGAGAATGATTAAAAACAGGATGAGAATACAGGTGTGGAGAGGGCTGCATGAGAGAGGAGCGGAAAGGAAGAAGAACATGACACAAGGGTTGTCATGGAAAGGATGAGTCAAGAAGATAAAATATGACAATTGACATTGCATTTAAATTCTTGGAGATTGTAGTTATCAAGGAAGCAAGTATACGGAAGGGAATTTCACAGGCGGGAAGTGCGAGCAAAGAAGCTGTTAGAGTAGAAGTTTCGGTTGCATTTGATTGGTTTCAGTGGAAAAGAGTGAGACCTAGTTGCTAGTCTAGTAGTTCGAGGAAATTCATGCAGAGGCGGCACTAGGGAGCTAAGCTCGTCAGAGTAGGAGCCGTGAAAATATTTGAAGAAGAGACAGAAGGAAGCCACATTATGTCGGTGAGAAAATGACTGGAGTTGAGCTACCAGGATGGGATCAATTACATTATAGATTTTTCGTTGGATTTTGTCAAGAACCCCGAGATGAATAGCAGGGGCGCCCGACCAGATGTGACAGCAGTATTCAATGTATAGGCGGATGGTAGATTTATATATGTGTAAGATAGATTTAGACGAGAAAACTTTCCTGGCCCTACAAAAGGAACCAACCCTCCGAGCAGCAGATTTAGCTATGGATTCAATTTAGTCATTCCACTTGAGGTTGACTGATATATTTAGACCTAGGAGGCGCAGTGTTTTATATTCAGGGAGACTAGCCTGATTCCTTTTGATGGGGGTGGGGTAAAAACGGTTGTCTATGGTGGTTAAATGACAGCGGCTTTGTTTTGGAAGCATTAACATTTCTTACCCCAGTCCACCACAGATTGGAGGTTGAAGCGTAGGGAGCTGGTTAATGTTTCTTTGATTTGGCCTTGTGTCAGACTTAACCGAACTCCCTATAGCTTACAAGTTTTATACAGAGTTATAATCATCAGAAGGTTTTTCATCATTAGAAGATTGGTAGTCAGTTGGAATGTGTGGATTAGTGTAGAAGAGTGGAATAATAAAATATACACTTTGAATGTTAAAATAAAAAATTATTAAAGTGGGGAATAACAAAAATTCGTTGAAATTACTGTTCAATGAGAAAGTTAAGGTATCAAGTGTTCGTAGAAAATGTTCGCGGTAGCAATTGTTGAAAGCGATAAGGAGAAAGAGAACAAGGCCCGACCTGACTTAATCTCCGGGTTGATTTGAAGTTGGTAACATTTTAGATGTGTGTCAGCAAACCGCCGCCCCTGACTGACCACTGTGACCGGTTAGAGGCCATCCTTAAATATTGAATCCCGTCACGTGAGGTGGCTCACAGAACGATTTTTCTTTAGCTGTGGAACAACCGTTGTTTCTCTGACGTATTTTGAATTTTGCGATTTGATAACCAATCAGGATCCAGAGTTCCGATACAAGCTCATCAGCTAAATTTGCTTTGTCAGCATCGGCAAATTTCTTATTGAGGCGGGAGTAATTTGGGTCGTCAGCACAAATGCCTACTTGGGATCTGATTACATCAGGGAAATCGTTGAAGATCAGAAAAAGCGTAGGATATAGAACAGAGCTTTGAGGAACATTCTCATTCGTATGATAGTATCTGAAAGCATGCCCATTCAATACTACCTTCATTACACGATTTGAAAGGAAAAACTAGATTAGGTCAGATAGTTGACGATTGAACCGTTATTTTTGTGAAGACGTTCTTTTTCCGAACGAAATGCGTCTCAGCTCAGATGTCTTTCTTGTCATTAACTTATACACGTACACGTACGTGTGTGTGTGTGTGTGTGTGTGTGTGTGTGTGTGTGTGTGTGTGTGTGTATTAGCTGAGAGATATCTGAGCGTTCCTGAGATATTTAAAGAAACACAACCGTGTGTACAAAGAGATATTTGTGTGTGACCGACAGAACAAGAGAGAGGGGAGAAAAAGAGAAGTACATACGTGTTACACTCTTGGGCGATCATGTCTCGAAAGAGACATGACTGACTGGGCAGAAGATTATCCGACAATATGTTGTCATTACTTTCTGCAGTAGACTGGCTGCTAGCCAAGGATACAGAACTCAATCTGTCCTGTTATTTGACTCATATCTAGAAGGGGAAAAAGGTGTATTATATTATTAAATACTAATTAGTGGGGGATAAGTTTATTACTTCATAACAATAGAAAACTGATCCCCCACTTTATGCCCATTAAAAGCCTTAATCATGTTTTCAACTATTTATTTTCAGTCAGTCAGTTAAGTGCCATACGTGATACACGCTTTAGGCGATCATGTCTCGAAAGAGATATGACTGACTGGGTAGAAGATTATCCCGCAGTAGGTTGCCATTACTTTCTGCGGTAGACTGGCTACTAGCCAAGGCTATAGTGCCCAATGTGTCCTGTCAAAGCATCGGAACGTTGACCATGAAACACAGTCTTCGATGGTCAGGACATGTAGCAAGGATGGAAGAGTCAAGGTTTTTTAAAGTTTCTTGTTCAGCGAGCTCAGGTAGATAAAAAGCAACAAACCTTAAGATGACAGAAGTACAAATTAAATCTTAATAATGGTTGACAATGCTTCAGAAAATAGAAAATATTTTTCAAGAAAATATAATTTGTTTACAAAGACTAATCAGAGTCGTTGTGATGAAAAGTGACATAAATTACGACGAAAAAAATACTAGCAAAAATGAACAATGAATCATTTTGTAGACAAATGGTCTGAGTAGATGCGATAAAAAGCAATCGACATTTATATGAAACAAATTACGAGTCAAGAATTAATAATGGTTGATAGTGATTCAGCTTATGAAAATAAACAAAACAAATGAGTAATAGACAATGGCTGATGCTGGTGCAGCAATTTGTCAAAACATTTTTGAAGGTCACCCTGAACACTTTATATAATACAATGGAAACCAGGAGAAGTCAAGAAATTGAACATAAAAATTGGTAAGGTATGAACCCCCCTCCAGAAAAAAAAAAAAACAAGAGCAAAATGAAAAAGGCATGAACAAATGAATACTCGGTCTCTTTCTTTACTTGGTTTCGGTGCCTCGACGTTGTATAATATTTAGCAAGCTTGTCTCGTTAAATTCTATTACAACTGAGTAGTGAGTTCGATCCTCACTGGGTAGACCATAATTTCGGCCTTGTGCCACATCTAAGCGGAGCTTAGAAAATGAACTTTCTTTACCTGGTCCTCTTTGCAATTCATAGCTACAACTCTCTCTTTATTTTGATATCGGCTCGGAACGAGAAATCAGGGAGCCGAGTTCGAATTCCAGTTGAATTCCTTGCCTTTACTTACGCACAAATAACCTTGGGAAATATATAAATACAAATGTCTTTCGAAGACTTTATTGTTAATTTGTAGTAAATAGAAAATTAAGAATTAAAATCAATCTTCTTCACTTTTACAAAAATTCACAATGACGTGTGAAATCCTGTTTTTTCTCAAATAGAAAAAGGATTGACCATGAAAAGAAAAAATCGAAACCAGATTTCGCAAGTAGATGTTAAATTGATATTCTGACTAATGAAAACGGTTTGCAAGACCCAGAAGATTTCGCGATCCAGTGCGAAATTCTAAAGGACTATATAAATTGCTTCGATCAGTGTCAGTAAGGCAGGGATGGAAGCAGCAGAGGCGACAAGCTGAAATGTAACGGGAGAAGTTTCAAGTGACCCGGACATTCGTCCTTTTTTTTTTCTTTCTTTCTCGTTTTGTTTGTTTGTTTGTTTCAAGGTTTAACGACCTATCAGTCCTTATGGGATCATTTTTTAAGGTCATAACCAATGATTTTTTGGGCAGAGTCAACAAGTCCTACCTTTGTTATTTAACCCATAACTGGAGGGAAGGGACGGATTAATACCTTTTCCAAGAGTACCAGTGCTTAAGTGAATGCAGAGTATTCAACGAGAATTCGAACTCGGCTCACCGATTTCTCTTTCCGAGCTGATATCGACTGCACCACAACGCACATCCATCACTAAACGCTTACAGCACCTGGTATTCCCAAGGCAAGTTCACCCATCTAAGGTACTGACCAAAGGCTCAACGTTGTTTAACTTCCGGATAATCGAGCGAGAACCGGTGTATTCAACGTGATATGGCCGTAAGCACGCACATCCGTCACTAAACGCTTACAGCACCTGGTATTCCCAAGCAGTCACCCATCTAAGTACTGACCAGGCTCAACGTTGTTTAACTTCGATGATCGAGCGAGAACCGGTGTATTCAACGTGATATGGCCGTAAGCACGCACATCCGTCACTAAACGCTTACAGCACCTGGTATTCCCAAGCAGTCACCCATCTAAGTACTGACCAGGCTCAACGTTGTTTAACTTCGATGATCGAGCGAGAACCGGTGTATTCAACGTGATATGGCCGTAAGCACGCACATCCGTCACTAAACGCTTACAGCACCTGGTATTCCCAAGCAGTCACCCATCTAAGTACTGACCAGGCTCAACGTTGTTTAACTTCGATAATCGAGCGAGAACCGGTGTATTCAACGTGATATGGCCGTAAGCACGCACATCCGTCACTAAACGCTTACAGCACCTGGTATTCCCAAGCAGTCACCCATCTAAGTACTGACCAGGCTCAACGTTGTTTAACTTCGATGATCGAGCGAGAACCGGTGTATTCAACGTGATATGGCCGTAAGCACGCACATCCGTCACTAAACGCTTACAGCACCTGGTATTCCCAAGCAGTCACCCATCTAAGTACTGACCAGGCTCAACGTTGTTTAACTTCGATGATCGAGCGAGAACCGGTGTATTCAACGTGATATGGCCGTAAGCACGCACATCCGTCACTAAACGCTTACAGCACCTGGTATTCCCAAGCAGTCACCCATCTAAGTACTGACCAGGCTCAACGTTGTTTAACTTCGATAATCGAGCGAGAACCGGTGTATTCAACGTGATATGGCCGTAAGCACGCACATCCGTCACTAAACGCTTACAGCACCTGGTATTCCCAAGCAGTCACCCATCTAAGTACTGACCAGGCTCAACGTTGTTTAACTTCGATGATCGAGCGAGAACCGGTGTATTCAACGTGATATGGCCGTAAGCATGCACATCCGTCACTAAACGCTTACAGCACCTGGTATTCCCAAGCAGTCACCCATCTAAGTACTGACCAGGCTCAACGTTGCTTAACTTCGGTGATCGAGCGAGAACCGGTGTATTCAACGTGATATGGCCGTAAGCTACTTTCTCGTGTGCTGATTCCTTTTACTTCTTCTTCTCCATTCAAATACATTATTAACAAACGACCGCTAATACATACATACCTACGTACGCATAAACTCTTTCCAACAAATTACGACTACAAATATTTCTACAACTCTTGATACCCTTAACTCATTACTTGTTTCTCATTGAACATTAACCTATTCTTGTTATTCCTTTCTTTTAAGAAATTTCTATTTTAACATGAAAAATTTATATTTTATTCTTCCACACTAATCCACAAATTCCATCCTGCCGACAACCCACATTCTGATGAAAACCTTCTGATAATTCTGGATAAAACTTGTGAGCTGTAGAAACTTTGGTTATGTATGACACAAAGCCGAATTAATTAACATTAGCAATCTCTTTATAGCTACAAGTTACATAGTTTTCAATCTGATGTCCAAAACTGAACAAAGTTTTTGTTTATGAAAGCGTTTTAATTTTTAGAAATCTCAGCAATATAGATTTCTGGTTGCACAACCATATAACAAAATAGAGAGAGAGAGAGTTGTAGCTATGAATTGCAAAGAGGACTAGCCTGATACATTTTGATGGGGTGTAAAAACAGTTGTCTATGGTGGTTAACCCTCTAGGGCCATTCGTATCATATTTGATACAGTATTTCCCTATAAGGAAACATTTGGTATTTCCCTATAAGGAAACATTTGGTATTCATTGACTGTGCAGTCAGTACTGCTTTCATTTGAAATTTATAAAATATTTCTCTTAAAAAACTTTTCAGGAAAATATTTCTTTCGAGGCTTGTTTTCATACTGTATCAAATATGATACGAATGGCCCTAGAGGGTTAAATGATAGCAGCTTTGTTTTGAAAGCATTAAAATTTACAAACCATTTCTTAGCCCAGTCGACCACAGATTTGCCTTTGGACTGCCCACTTTGCTAACAACTATTCATTCTGTCTTTTTTAAGTTGATATTTAATTCTTTCTTCTAGCTTACCTTCATTATCTTCTGTAGGAATTTTTGTTTTCTTCTTATGTTTTCTATCAATTGAATTCCTTGCATTCACTTTCGCGCAAATACCCTTTCGAAACGTATTAATCCATCTCTTTCTTCCAGTTATGGGTTTAATAACAGGACAGATTGGGTTCTATAGTCTACGGGGTAATCTTCTGCCCATTCCTTCATGTCTTTTTCGAGACATGATTGCCCAAGCGTGTATCCCATATAGCACTTGAATGACTGACTGAATATAATAGTTGCAAAGATAATTAAAACTTAAAGTGGGTGATCAGTTTATTACTTCATAATAGTAGAAAACTGAACCCTCATTAATTATACTTAATATAAAAATGTAATATAATCCATCTCTTCTCACTTCAGCTCTAGGTCAAATAACAGGATAGATTGGGTTCTATATCATTGGCTGGCAGGCAGTCTACTGCAGAAAGTAATGGCAACTTACTGCGGGATAATTTTCTGCCCAGACAGTAATATCTCTAAAGAGACATGATCGCCCAAGCGTGTATCACGTATGGCACTTAAATGACTAACTGAATACAATAGTTGGAATGATAATTAAAACTTTTACTGGGCATAAAGTGGGGGATCAGTTTTCTATTGTTATGAAGTAATAAACTGGCCACCCACTAATTACTACGTAATAATACATCTCTTCTTCCTGTAGTTATGAGTCAAATAACAGGACAGATTTGGTTCTATATCCTTGGCTGATAACTAGTCTGCCGCAGAAAGTAATGGCAACCTCCTACGGGATAATCTTCTGCCCAGTCTATCATTTCTTTTTCGAGACATGATCGCCCAAAGCGTGTATCACGTATGGCACTTAAATGACTAACTTCTATCAACTAGATAGATAGATAGATAGATAGATAGATAGATAGATAGATATATATAGATAGACAGATATATAGATAGACAGATATATAGATATATAGATATATAGATAGATAGGTATATAGATATAGATAGACAGATATAGATAGATATAGATAGACAGATATAGATAGATAGATATAGATAGACAGATAGATATAGATAGATATAGATAGACAGATAGATATAGATAGACAGATATCAATTGAGGTTTTTACAAATAAAAGTAATGTCTTTTGGTTGGTACAAATTCGTCAAAATGTTCATAATAGCAATTGTTGAAAGAGTATATGGGTATGTATGTGTGAGCGTTTGTTTGTTCGTTAGGGGTGTCTTTGAAGTCTCCGCTCCGTCTTTCGGGTACCGGTCAGTTATTAAGTGGATTGGTGAAAAGTGAAGAAAATAAGATGAGAAAAAAGCGAGGCTATAATAATACGATCGCTTAACGTTTGTCAAGGAACGTGTTAATTATGCTAGTATTTTTTCTACTGCGACCGTCTTCTTGTCTCGTCCTTCTATTTCGTTTTCTGGGGATCAAACAGGTGATTTGGGAATTCACACCCGGATATAATTCTGGGCTCCCCATTATACGATAAACAAACTTCACGTCGGCTCGCGAAAAGGGTCCGTAAATGGAATTTGATTTTTTTTTTTATTTTTTTTTTTAATAATTAAAGATTTGAATTTTTCTTTTCCATTTTTTTTAAGATGTTTCCAGGTTTACTATTTGCCGAAAAACATTTCACATCGAGGTGTGAAATTTCGCGAGTTTTGAGTGCAAAGTTTGTACATTCCAGAAAATTCTTTTTTTTTCTTTTTTTTTCTAACAAAATCAGTGAGCCAGATTTGAATTTTAAATTTACAATTTGTTTTGTTCACTACAAATTTAACGATTTTCTAGACTGGAAGCCTATGCTCTGTTTTGAATACTGAGATTTACTGAAATATAAGTTTTTTTTTACATGTAAGTCTGCTGAAGACAGTTCTTATTGGAAGTGGTTTATTTTTGTATAAGTTTCGAATTTTGGTTATGGCCATTTTCCAAAGGTATGTGAATTTTAGTGAAACAAAGGGGTACGCAACGACTAAAGACGCGATGTAGACGATTTGAACTTTTCTCCTTTTTTTTAAAATCAATTCAACACAAGCAAGGCGATGAAGTCATTAAGATACAATGGGTGCTAGTAGGAGTGAAAGAAAATTAAAAAGGACTTTAAAAGGAACCGGAAAACCAATCCTAAGTAGAAAACAAGGAGTAAACCTTTACTTTTATTCAAAAGACTGAAAAAGATTGTTTTGGGTGGAAGCAGGATTCGAACGCTTAACTTAAAATTAGTTACATTTTCCCGTCAGTGTTTGTCCATGTGAATGACGATGAATCTTCATGCATGTGTTTATATTTTCTCCATGGTTGTTATAATCATTGTTAACTAGACATTGGTCTTTTATTGTTGAAACAAAATGTACTATTTTGTAGTAGTTTTGCACATGTTCTCACGCAATTATTAATAATATATACTCGTTTTTATATTGAGCACTATTTTTCGCTCTTTTTCATAAAGGTATTTTGCAAATTGTACGTATATATAATTTATTTCTTTGAACATTATTTTTTAATATCTACTCGTATTTTAGTGGATAGACTGCTTGTTTCTATAGTTGAACAGTACATTTTTAAATATCCACCTGCGTGAATGTTCAAAAAATCTTGTTTGGAAAATATGTATCGTACACAATTTATTGAAAATTTAAACCGGTGGATATTTAAAATGTACTGTTTAATTATAGAAAAACAGACTATCCACTCAAATATGAGTATCCATTAAAAGATAATAAATTAAAATAAATAAGATTAGATAGGTTAAACTACCACCCATTTCAAACTTCTTTATAATCTTTTGAAGAGGTATAGAGAGTTATACCTTATATCCTGTTAAGTATTAGGTTTTTGTGGTTACTTCTATGGCATTTTTCTTCACTTCTACAAGCCCCTATTGTGGAACATCAGGAATTGTTTAATTAATAGAATATCAGATGGGCTTCAGTACGAAGGCTGTTTGGTGCTCAAATTTCCACAAACAATAAATACTAAGAAGAACCACATTGGCAAAGATTGAAATGGCAAATAACAGCAAAAGAACGCAGATTTAAGTGAAGAATAATTCAAATACAATTTATATACAAAAATATACAGATTCAATAAGTATGTGAAAGATTGAAACTGAACAGAGATGTCTCTGAGTTGACAAAAATCAGTTATGAAAGTTCAGCACAAATTACAAACAGTTCTGAGACAGAGAGGTTTTAAGAATTAGTAATATTTGGTTTAACCCTCTAGGGCCATTTGTATCATTTTTGAGACAGTATTTCCCTATAAGGAAACATTTGGTATTTCCCTATAAGGAAACATTTGGTATTCATTGACTGAGCAGTCAGTACTGCTTTCATTTGAAATTTATAAAATATTTCTCTTAAAAATTTTTCAGGAAAATATTTCTTTCAAGGCTTGTTTTCATTTTATTATATTATTAAGTAGTAATTAGTGGGGGATCAGTTTATTACTTCATGACAATAGAAAACCGATCACCCACTTTATGCCCAGTGGAAGCCTTAACCCTCTAGGGCCATTCGTATCATATTTGATACAGTATTTCCCTATAAGGAAACATTTGGTATTTCCCTATAAGGAAACATTTGGTATTCATTGACTGAGCAGTCAGTACTGCTTTCATTTGAAATTTATAAAATATTTCTCTTAAAAATTTTTCAGGAAAATATTTCTTTCAAGGCTTGTTTTCATATTGTATCAAATATGATACGAATGGCCCTAGAGGGTTAAGTAGTTGAAAGCCGTTGTCAACTTCTAGAAAATATTACTAGATTTGATCAACGACGAAAACAAGCTTCAGTTTGTGTGAATGTTCGAGACAAAGGGTGAACAAGTAGACGAAGGAATCTAGTTGGTGGGCTTGTCGAGTCGCGGATGTTGAGTTAGTTCAGTCGCTATACCGAGCGACAAAACTTCGTGAAGAAAATGGATACTAACTGCCGATCAAAGCCGAGTTCCTGTTTAAATAGGCAGGCCAATCCACTTTGCTTATTCCATGCTCGTTTGGCGGGAACATGCAACAAGCAACGTGATTGGTCGGTTTACACAAAAAGGAATTGATTGGCTAAGATCAGTTGTAGTGAACAGGGCATTCTGTATTTGGGTAAGGTCAGTAAATGGCCGATCCTAATACCCTCATCGCGTCTTGGTAGCATGATCGTCTTGTTTGGGGTGAACATATGAAAAAAAAAATAGATAAAAATATTATAATGAATGTGAATTTATTGTCTTTTTTTTTTAACTTTTATTCTTTTGATTTTTCCAGCAATGACTGTTGTGTAACAAACGAGTTCATTTACATCCAAGATTCCAATAACAACATGGCCACATGTTTAATTCTAACGGTTCCACCATCTATAGTAAATATAACTGCATGTGATGTAAGTAATTCAAAATCTTATTCATTATCATTCACTATAATTACCATTACCGCCAAATTTACAGAATTACTTATAATAATAATGTTGATCACTGTTCCGATAATGATGATTGTAAGCCCTTCAATAACCA
>JBBBDQ010001014.1:910000-1122500 GCA_037127315.1 Ascarosepion bandense | reverse complement strand
AGTTGGCAAGATTACAAATAGTTGGCAAGGCTCTAACCTTTTATTTTGTTTTGTTTTTTTTCTAGAATGCTTACTCAGCACCAGAAAATAAATCCTGGGAGCTGAGGGCTAAATTATGTGCTAAACGCTGGGTGATATCAGTATTGGTACTAAAAAATGAAGTGGGTGCTAAATTAGATGTTAAATGCTTGTGCCTGAATAAAATGCTAAACCTTGTGGCAAAACTAAATCAGATGCTAAAAGTTGAAGGAATGAAATCAGATGCTAAAAGTGTGTGTTTGAGGGAAAGCTAAAAGTGTGTGTGGGGGAAACTAAATCAAATGCTCAAAGTTGAGGGATTAAATCAGATGCTAAAATAAGGTTGTTAAATCAAATACTAAAAGCTTATGAAAAAGCGAAAAGTTCGGAGGGAGCTAAATCAAATGCTATCAGGGGCGATGAATTAAATACTAACAGTTGAAAGAGAATGTAAAAGTGAGAATGCTAAAATTTGGTAAACTAAATCAGATGCTATCATGGTGAAACTAAATCAGAAGCTAAAAATTTATAAATGTCTAAATTGTCAGTTGTATGCAATGACTGCCTCAGGTCGGCGGTTAAAGATAGCTTCGAATGAATTAATTCCCCTGTAGGTCATAGCGAGTAACATCCATCATCGAACTTCGTGGACAGACACTACATAATCACAAACACTGAAATGTACCAAATAACAAAATCTTGTTTCATATCTAAACTTATTTATAAATGGAACTTTGTGTGTGTGTGTGTGTGTGTGTGTGTGTGTGTGTGTGTGTGTGTGTGTGTGTGTGTGTCCGTTACCTATAGACTCTAAAACGGCTGAACCTATTTTCTTGAAAATTTACACAGTTGTACTATAAGCGTCTGCGAGTGTTCTTAGCTAGGTTTTGTGTCAAGGTACCCCCGATAAATATCGAAAATCGATAATCGAAAAAATCGGGTTACAGAAGGACTGGTCCGATTTTAATCAAATTTGATACACTCATAGACAAAAACATAAGAAACGATATTCAGAAGTTTCAAGGTTGCAGTTCTTACAATAGTGCAGAAAATCGATAATATATATATATAAGGCAAGATGTTTGTGTGTGTGTCTGTTTATCTGTCTGTATGCCCTTTATACAAATCCACAATTTTTATCCAATTCTCACCAAATTTCACACAAATATTCTTTAGGCTTCTGGTCAGGTCATGGGCGACTTATTTTTTCCAATTTCTCTCCAATATTGGAACTCGATACCCCGATATCCAATCAGGTCTGATCAAGATCAGGATTTCAGCCCTTTTATCGTGATTCTTGCTGCAGAATCTGCTCTAACTTGGTAAAATTATAGTTTTTAGACTTAAACATTAGTAGATCTTCTCAGACGACTCATTTTCCCTGATATCTTAAATCGATACCTACGGTTTCGCTTTAACTGGAAACAACTATTACTTTTTAGTCTTTCGTGCCAACGTCCAAAGAGTCTGAGCTCCAGGACCATGGATTAGTTTTAAAGCTTTCATTACACCCGAGCAACGCCGGGCTATACTGCTAGTAGTCTATCAATCCAAATTCAGAGCCTTCTCACATTTGATGGAGGAAACCCTCCCTAGTGATCTGAACTTCTTATTTGTAGCCATACTGGACCAGGTGAGGGTCAAGTATCGGGTCAGATGTTCGTGCCATTTTACCTTTGGCCGTCTCTAGTTCTTTTCTATTGCCTTAATGTCGCTCTAATATCTCAAATGTCTTTAAGACGAGAAACCTGGTCAGCTTATGTTTGTTCTTCTTGATGGTTTCTGTTATATCCTGCACTGAAGTCTGCTGTAAAATACTGATGTTGATCATCCTGTCACATACGGTGATACTAAGCATAATCTGCCGTGTTAATAAATCAGAGTCAGTTAAATTCCAGAAACCCAGAAAAAAAATAGATGGAAATAGTTTGTTATATATTTTTCTTTACAGTAAGGCTCACCTTGTATAAAGTACGGGGGCCATTATAGTTAGAGCAGTGGTTCCCAACCTTTTTTGTCCTGTTCCCTCTTTTACAGTCACTTATTCACTTGTGGACCCCCTGTGGACCCCCTGTGGACCCCTACAAAGGAATAAGTTAAATCAGCAAAAATAAAAGATTTTTCTCTAAAAATATATATTCATGTAAAATGCCCTGCGTTATTATGCTGATTAAGCTTTAAACTTATATAAAATCAAAAAACATTTCATTCGGCCTTTCTTTATTGAAGTAAAACACCTAGTAAAAATGTTATGTTAACATCGTTATAGTTGTAGGTATTGTACACAAAAACTATCTTTATAAAACTGGCTTTATTTTTGAGCTTACGAGCGAATGTCAGACTTCTTCTTTTATATGCCTTGTCCCTTCAGGACGTAGGCGATCATGGACTTTCACGTTTCCCTATTCCTGGTGGCTCTGAGCACGCCTTCTGTTACACCATGCAATCCTCGTTCCGTCATCCACCTGATTAGGTCCTTCAAATATGTTATCCGTTGCTTTCCCCTGTCTCCTTTTCCCCCTATCTGGCCTGTTAGTATCAGGTTCTCCATTAAATAGCAGACTTATTCTATGTGCCCTGTCCTTTCAGGACGTAGACAATCATGGCCTTCCACGTCTCCCTATCTCTGGTGGCTCTTAGCACGCTTTCTCCTGTTACACCACGCAACCCCCGTTCTGTCATCCACCTGCTTAAGCCCATAAATCTAAAATATAGATGTATAGAAACTAGTATGGCCACAAAATGAGGGATCAGTTTATTTAATGATTATAATATAGATTTGATCCCCCATTTTATATACACATTATAACTTCTTATAAACAGTTGTAATATATATTCTTTTTCTATGCGCCCTGTCCCTTCAGGACGTAGTCGATCATGGCTTTCCACGTCTCCCTATCCCTGGTGGCTCTGAGCACGCCTTCTGTTACACCATGCAATCCTCGTTCCGTCATCCACCTGATTAGGTCCTTCAAATATGTTATCCGTTGCTTTCCCCTGTCTCCTTTTCCCCCTATCTGGCCTGTTAGTATCAGGTTCTCCATTAAATAGCAGACTTATTCTATGCGCCCTGTCCTTTCAGGACGTAGTCGATCATGGCTTTCCACGTCTCCCTATCTCTGGTGGCTCTGAGCACGCCTTCTCCTGTTACACCATGCAATCCTCGTTCCGTCATTCACCTGATTAGGCCTGTTAAAAAATTATAAAACCTGTATAAATGAAACACATGCATAACAAAAAAAAACACTAAAAAATCCCAAAACAGAAGTGAATGAAACTTTTTATTTATTGAAAAAAAAGTATTTTACTCTATATTTCTCAATGGGACTTTTGTGGTTGTTTTGTGAGCAATCAGCTCATGAATCCCTGGTTCAGTGGCGACCAGTGCACACCTCAAGTCATCTACTACAGACAGCTTGTTCCTTGATTTTAAGCATTACTTCATTTGACACAACTGTCTATGATATTTCATTCATCTTATTGATGACGTTGAGATTTTCACTGGCTATGGGAAGCAGCATCTTACAAGTAGAAGAAAGCAAGTTTGAAACTATGGATAAAATTATAGGGCGTGCGCCTCACATCTCGCACCTTATGAGTATACGCGAGTACGAATTAGAATCTTTTGGACCCCTTGAAATTCTTTCATGGACCCCTAGGTGTCTATGGACCCCTGGTTGGGAACCCTAGAGAGAATGCATTCAAGATCACGTGTTGAGACCTGGGTCTCTACTAAACAACATACATTTACCCCGAAGCACTGAAACTCGCAAGTTTGGCTTCACCAAGACTTTGATCTCAAACCCCTGGGCATTCATGGCAGCTAACATTATTAGACCTATTGGGGTTACTCTTCTGCATTGAACATGGCTGCGGTAAGGTCAGTGACAGCCTGTTCCATTGAGCCTAAACCCATTTCACTCCTTATGGCAACAATCAGGAAACAGAGCACTAAAGAAACGTCTTACAAGTAGAAGAAAGCAAGTTTGAAACTATGGATAAAATTATAGGGTATGCGCCTCACATCTAACACATTATGAATATACGCCGGTACGAATTAAAAATTTTTGGACCACTTGAAATACTTTCATAGATACATAGGGCTCCATGGAACCCTGGTTGTGAACTAAGGGGCTAGAGGGCTACGTTAAGCGGTAGTTTATACAAACAGAATGGGAAGATAATGGTTAACCTTAGACGTGAACAGGTTTGGATTGTGGTGATTAGAGAAACACCCTCTTGGGTGTCAGATACAAGGTGGATGGTTTGCTAGTATATAAGTAACATGACAGGTCATAGATCTGAATGTAAGAACTGGCGAATGAATGAACGTCCGAGCACTTTCCATGGAAGTAACGATAGAGCCACGAAAGGCTTGCCACATGCAGCCTGGGAGAGAGAGAGAGAGAGAGAGAGAGAGAGAGAGAGAGAGAAGTTGGAGGATAAAAAATTGACACCCAGAAAGATCACTTTAGAACTAAAAATG
Organism: Ascarosepion bandense; assembly: GCA_037127315.1. Classification (NCBI taxonomy): domain Eukaryota; kingdom Metazoa; phylum Mollusca; class Cephalopoda; order Sepiida; family Sepiidae; genus Ascarosepion; species Ascarosepion bandense. Next base: position 1,117,996 of record JBBBDQ010001014.1, on the reverse strand, counting down.
TGGGGAAACTAAATCAAATGCTCATGTATTTGATTTAGCACCCTTACCTTAGCATCTGATTTAATCCTTCAACTTTTAGCATCTGATTTAGATTCCCCACCTACTTGGGAATCAGTTCCACAGATCCGTGGTTCACGAGAAGTTGTTTGAGAGAAACTTACTTCTCACCGATGGAATACAGAGGCAAGTTGGATGGCTTGATACTATATACGTAACATGACGGGTCCTAGACGTGAAGGTAAGAACTGGTGAATGAATGAACGTAGTTCGTCCGAGTACTTTCCGTAGAAGTAACGATAGAGCCACGAGTGGCTTGTCACATGCAGCCTGGGAGAGTGAGAGAGGTTGGAAGATAGAAAATTTGTCACCCAGAAAGATCACTTAAGAACTGGTAGGTGAGGCAGTTTCCGCTTGAATATGACAACAATGCCCCATTTTCGGTCTGATCTAGCTCTTGTAAAGGTGAAGGATTGCACAAGGAGTCAGGTACTTGTAATTTCTTTGTATTTATAAAATATCCCAAGCTTTGCATTTTCTTTTTTTATGTTCAATAATTCCTGAATTATTTTAATAATAAAAAAAATATATTCAGCTTTCAATAATTAGGATTTCTATGACACCATAAAAATAATTTTTACGTCTATATATCAAAAAAACAAAATGGCGAATATCCGTTATTATTTCCTCGACTGCCTTTATGTTGATTCGTCTGTATTTATCGATAATTCTGTGTTTTAATGACTTCTTAAATACTTTTTCTTCGTCTTTGCAGTTAAAAGAAGATGAAATCGAAAAAACAGTGTTCACGAGATCAAGTCAGCGGTCAAATTGTTCTTCTTTTGTTTTAGTTGTCATAACAACGTTACTCATTCTCTTCACTTCAACAGCTCGTCACTTTTAGACGAGATCAACAGACGAGAGAGTAAAAAGGTGGAGAAAAAAAAAACAATGTGAAAAACATGCAGTTTTCACAACAATATCCAAGAAACTTGGGAAAATATATTTAAAAAAAGTAAGAAAGAAAGAAAAAAAAAAGATGTTGTAAATAAATTTGAAAAACACAAGTAAAAAAAATTAAATATTAAACATGCTAATTTTATGCTATTGCTATCATCTGATGAATTTTCAGGCCAGTGTTTGAACGCGTCAGTCCCCATGTTTTATTTGTTTCTAAAATCATTTGGCTTTTTGTTAAATACTGAGAACATATATTTTATTTGCAATACCGAAATTGTAAATAATTTATCACGCAGAGACAGTAGATGTTATTTAATAAATCCATGATAAAAATGATATACTATGGTATGCAATATATCAAAGATCATATTACATATAAAATTGGAAATAGAAGTCAACATCCAGAGGCGACAGGATGTTAAGCGCAATTGCCAGACCATGTACGTTGTGTTTTTGAGTAACGAAGTAAAAACTGGTTTTCATGTCTGCATTTTGAAATGAGTTCAGAGATGAATTTTTACTATGTTACTTAAAAATCGAAAACTGAAAATAAAACAAGAATAAATGAAAATAAATTAAATAAAATAAGCAAAAACATGTAAAATAAATTAAACGGCATTCAGATTCACAATAGCCCAATAGACCTCAAGATAATTCGAAACTGTTACTGCCCATGAAAATACTCGTTAGAATAATGCAATAGACTACCTACAATGCAATACAATAGACTAAGCCACAATGCATCACTTACCTGTATATATAAATAGTCTGGCAAAAAAGTCTGGGTTGTGACTTCTATACACTCTGTCCTTGATATTGAGTACTTTAACCCATAAATATAGCATACCTTAAAACTATATTTTACCATATATATATATATATATATATATATATATATATATATATACGAAGATGTGTTGAAAATATCTTGACTCGATCAATCGATTTCTCAAAATCTGATCAAATATCAGAATTTTTGAAATTATTTTCGGTCGGAATAATATCCTTGTCTTTGTTGATATCATCACAACGTTTCGGCTGTTTTCCACCTGCCTTCATCTGTTCGTCGAAAAATAAACACTGAAACTCGGCAATAACAAAACGATAAGAATTGAGCAATGATAAATTTTTTTTAAAAAAGCGATCACAAGACACGGATAGTGGAAGGAGAAGAATCTAGCTCCCGTAAATATTAAGGATTTAACAAAGAGGTCATTTCGAAATTTTATAAAAGTTGCCGTGGTCGAAAGTCACCTGAAGAAGGCCGGATGTACAACTGTCGAAATCTTGTGATATATCAATAAAAAGTATATTATTCTGCATCTAAATAATGAAAATAATGATAACTTATCATCCCATAAATTCTGTAAGTTAGCAAAATAATTGTGGGGGAAATACATTTTTTGTCAGTTTCAGTTTAATTTTATATATATATATATATATATATATATATATATATATATATATATATATATATATGCTATTTAGTAAATCCATATACTTCTTAACAAACGAAAGGAAATCATAAGTATGTATCGCCATAGGAATAAGTATGAATCACAGTAGTTATCCTATTCCCCCAATGAGTCCCAATAAAAAAAATTTAAAAGATTTAAAGTTGGCCAGACAGTTACTTCCCTACCACCTACCACTACTAAAATATCCCAACCCCTTCCTTTACCTAAGCTAACCTCTGGGCTTAGAATTTTTCCTCATTCTCTGTTTATAAGGAGTTAAAAGTGGCTATTTTAGTTGTTGGATAGATAGATAGATAGATAGATAGATAGATAGATAGATAGATAGATAGATAGATAGATAGACAGAAAAATTAAAATTTTAAAATTTCAAGATCAAAATATACTCCTTAACAAACGAAGGGAGATCATAAGTATGTGTTGCCAAGTTGGTCAAACAGTTACTTCTCCACCACCTACCACTACTAGCCCAAGGGTAAGGCCACATACCTTCCTACTCCCAAGGAGGAATTACTACTAAATCCCATCCCGACCCAATGAAAACTAATACATCCCAACCACCTTCTTTCCCTAAGCTAAACTCTGGGCTTAGAATCTTTCTTCATTCTCTGCTTATAAGAGTTCCAAGAATGCATGCCTTAAAATGACATGTTGAAAATGGCTATTTCCCCACTAAGTTTTATCTGAATTTACAGATATATATATATATATATATATATATATATATATATAGTCATCTGCAGACAGATTTGTTTCGCTGTATCACAGCTCATCAGTACGGTTAGACTCCGATTGCTTTTTAACCCAGCACTGAAACCCGACCGAAATGGCGTCAGTCGGCGATTCTACCTCTAGGCTATGGGCGTTCGGCAGAAGGCAGACTTCTTAGCGTGTATATTGTCATTCTACCCGCCCAATAGCCAGAGTGCTCTATTCCATTACTGAATGAGCGATGCGTACATGCCAGAGTAGCTACTGTTTTTCAAAGTCTATCATTCTTCCATAGTGCTCAATCAGGGTGTAAGAGCGTATCGTCAGGGAAAGCTGGCTCCAGCTTCCCCTGACGATCCGTTTAAGTGAAACCTAGGTAGGTTGTTTGGCTCTCTAGAAATTCTTTATTTATTCCGCTCTACCTAAGTATTGAGCACTTTTTTGTTAGTTGATTGCTCGTGTCGGGGTTTTTTCTTTGGGCTACGTGCTGACTCGGTCTGAGCTCTTTTAACTGATGTTCATGTACTAAGCTCTTTCTTTTTTAAAACCATTTTTCCCTTCTTCGCAGATACGTGGAAGATTTTTCGACACGAGTATAGTTATTATTATATATATATATATAAGGAAGTGAAAAAACACGTAGATTAAAACCCGCTGTTCAAGCATTTACTTTTATAAAGTGTGCTCGATACAAAGTAGAGATTAATATTGTAATTATTTTATTACAATGGTTTATAAAAGCATTATATCACTACACAAAAATTTGCATGTTTCAGAATAATACTGTTCTTCTTCAGGTGATATTTTAAAATAAAAGTGAAAATTATTTAGAAAATATATTGAATCCATTGCCAAATCTGCTGCTATGAAAGTCGGCTCCATGTGCAGGGTTTCATTCTGAAGTTTTTCCCACCCGAATCTATTCTGCACATATACAAATCTACCATCCGCCCGTGTATTGAATATTGCTGCCATATCTGGTCGGGTGCCCCTGCTGCTCTCCTTGGGCTTCTTGACAAAATACAAAGGAGGATCTGTAACGTGGTTGATACTGACTTGGCAGACCGGCTGCAGCCGCTCCCTCACCGGCGTGATGTGGCTTCCCTGTGCCTCTTCTACAAGTACTTTCATGGCTTCTGCTCCGATGAGCTTAGATCACTGGTGCCGCCTAAGCACGAATTTACACGAGATACTAGATTAGCAACTAGGTCCCACCCTTTTACAGTTAAACAAATAAGATGTAACCGTAAATTCTACTCCAACAGCTTCTTTTCTCGCGCTTCCCGCCTGTGGAACTCCCTTCCACAAGTCTGCTTTCCCGACAGTTACAATCTCCAGGTGTTTAAATATAGGGTCAATAGACACCTCCTATCACACTAACTCCCAACTATTCTCACAACACTCTCATCTACCCAACCCTCATTCTCGGTATCCTTACCCGCCTATCACCCACCCTCTGACATTTCCTATATTTAATCAGCCTTTCTCCACTCTACGTAGCCCCCTGCACAGTAGTGGCAGTGACATGCCTTGCTCGGGGTGAAACGCTTATAAAAAAAAAAAAATATGCGAGGTATTCAAGGTTATTTAGAAGATGAAGGGTAGGGGTGGAATAATATGCTTGTAGGTGTGTCAATATTGTTCAATCAAAAATGAGAATTAGGTACCTATGGAACTGAAGACTTGTGTTGCGGAAGGAAGTACAATGGCCTGGTGTCAATGCATGCCACTTTTTTAATTTTGACTGGGTAACATAAATAGTGGGGACCGTACGTTATTTAAATGGGTAAGACAATAATTTTTAACATCACGTTGGATTTTTGGCGTTATTTATTAGATTTTGAACTACCTCGTGAGTAGAGGGACTATACTGTTTAAGTTAGAATTAGAATTAATCATGGTATATTAAGGTATATTGTACTTAAAAATTAGGTATAGATAATTTATTTTAGTAGCTATAGGTAATTTATTTTAGTAAATAATTTTTTTAATTTTTAAGTTATATTGGAGCATAACTTATAAATAAAACATTGTAATTAATTAAATGTTTAGGAAAATTATTTTGTCTGGGTAAGGTACATAGTGGGACTATACATTATTTTAATAGGAAGAAAATAATTTTTAACAGCAGTTTTTTTTTTTTAATTAGATTTTCTACTACCCCATGAGTTAAAGGGGCTGAATTGTTTAGGCTAGAATTATAATTAAATAATTATGGTATACTAAGGTATATTGCAGTTAAGAAAACAAAACATTTTCATCTATTTAACCCTCTGGGGCCATTCGTATCATATTTGATACAGTATGAAAACAAGCCTTGAAAGAAATATTTTCCTGAAAAATTTTTTAAGAGAAATATTTTTTTTTATTTTTTATTTCAAATGAAAGCAGTACTGACTGCTCAGTCAATGAATACCAAATGTTTCCTTATAGGAAACATTTGGTATTCATTTGGTATACCAAATGTTTCCTTATAGGGAAATACTGTATCAAATATGATACGAATGGCCCTAGAGGGTTAAGAAAAGTATTGTTCTGGATCACGAAAAACTTTTGTGGAGTGATATAATGCTTTTATTAACCATTCTAATAACAAAATTACGATCTGGGTTAAAAGCAATCGGAGTGTAACCGTACTGATGAGCTGTGACACAGCGAAACAGATCTGTCTGTGGATGACTATATATATATATATATATATATTTATAATGTATGTATTAGTCATCCACATACAAGCCTGTTTCGCTGTATCACAGCTCATCAGTGTGATTAGACACATCGACTTGCTTCTGGCCGGGATAAACACTCGACCGATTTGGTGTCAGTCGGAGTCCCCCTAAGCCATAGGCGCATGGAATCAGAGAAGACAAATTTTAACGTGTTGTATATAAGCAGCGCATACACACACCAGTCACTGAAAGAACTCAATTCATTTCTGAAGAGTCACGCTTAAAGAGCAGAAGTGGAAACTTTTTAAAATTTTCTTCTCTAGAGAGATCAATCGCGTATATATATATATATACATATACGCGCGCACACACACACGCGCACACACACGCGCGCGCGCGCACACACACACAGAGACATATATATATATATATATATATATATATATATATATATGTCTCTGTGTGTGTGTGCGCGCGCGCGCGTGTGTGTGTGTGTGTGTTGGGGGTGCGTGTGTGTGTGCGTGTGTTTGTGTGTATCAAATTTCATACATAACTAAAATATTTCTTTTTGTCTTTATTCATATATAAGTAGTTGATAGGAAAAATCAACAGCGTCTTCCTTGATGAAAAACTAGAAAGGATTATTACAAAATATGAATAAATAGACGTAATATGTCTGTATAACATATGTATAATATGTTTCAATGAAACATGTTTGAATAAATATTTACTGCCTATATATATATATATATATATATATATATATATATATATATATATATAAACATGTTACGGAAATTAACGAAATATAACGGAACTTGGTTATAAGCAACCGACAATTTGTAATGAATTATTTTGGACATTATTTTTACCGATACTCGTATTTAAGTAGATATTCTGTTTTTTTTTTTTATTATTAAACAGTATTTTATATTTATATCTACCGGCCTGATTATTTCACGATAAATTTTATTGCGAAAATGTGTGCTATCCAGGACGGATCGAAAATTGTTTTATATAAGCATGATAAAAACCTCGTCTGATCAAGAGGCTATTCATGGTCGAGTGGTTAAGACAGTACCAGATCAAATGGTAGCTTCCCCTATGTAAATAGGGGTCGCAGGTTCGAATCCTGCTGGATAGCACACATTTTCGCAATAAAATTTATCGTGAAATAATCAGGCCGGTAGATATAAATATAAAATACTGTTTAATTAAAAACAGAATATCTACTTAAATACGAGTATCGGTAAAAATAATGTCCAAAATAATATATATATATATATATATATATATATATATATATATATATATATATCGGTGAGAAGACGTGAAGATTTATTATTATTATTACTTGCCGTTTGTATAATGCATTAAGTGTCCATAGGGCTATTTGTGTCGCTACACGTGTTTCGAGTAAAAATCTGACCCTCCTCAGACAAATAAATTTGTGATTTTACATATCGTGATCCATTTGTCTTTCTGACATCCGAAAACACAGTGTATATATAGATAAGTGGTTGGTGAGCAGGTCAAAAAGTTCATATGCGTGCGTGTTCGTCTGCTGATTATTTTCACACTGGCTTGTTAAATTTTTTCTGCTTTGAGAATCACTTCCTTTTTTATTGGCCAATTTTTTTTACACTCACTCGTGAAATTTGAAATTGTTTTCAGCAATTTTGATACGATTTTGCGTGTGTGCAATTCTACTTCTTAGTAATAAGAAATACGATACGAGTAATCGAGTTTTGTTTGCTGTTTTTTGTCCAATCGGAATCCAGAATGACTATTTTTCGCAATGGACGCGATTTTTTTTTTTTAATTTGGAACGCGGTTGAATTTAGTGTGTCTGTGTGTGTCTTACATTTACACCTTGTTTTGTTGAGGAAAGGCTTGTATTTTTTTATATATATATATTTCTTCCTCCATCATGAGCGTGTCTGAGTCAGCATTTTAGTAGATAGGCATTACTCTGAATTTACCTCCACTACATTAATGTAAATGTTGGGAAACGTACAATTTCTTGTTACTGACTAGTTTAATGTTACTTCTGTGCAGGGCTACTCTTTTATTCAGGCCTTATGTCGTCCCCACGTATATTTTTGTGCAGTGATTGCATTATACAACATAAATTGCGTTCATGAGTTGCAGCTCAGATTTGTTTTTATTTCGAATGTAGACGCGTTTTCGAATTTGAAATAGTTTCCGTCTATTATTATGTTGCAGACCCCATAGTTTTTAATGGATTTCGATACGTAAAATCACAAATTTAACTTTGAACTCGACACACGTGTAGCAACACAAATAGCATTATGAACACTTAATGTATTATATAAAAGGCAAATAATATTAATGATAATAATACATCTACACTTTAAACAAAACGTTTACGTCTTCTCACACTTTTTTACATATACCAATTTCTCTTGTTGGAACAACCCCTATTTTTTTCAATATATATATATATATAAATATCAGATCTTCATTCGAACCTGCTATTGCCAAAATTTATATATATATATATATATATATATATATATAAATTCAAAACATTGGCTCTTTAAATCAATAAATTTAAATACATTGAGCTTTCTGGGTGTATCAGTATTAATATCTAATATTAATAGAATCCTTTGAGATTTACCAGCAAGCCGTATTTTTCCGATTTATTACCAATATATATATATATATATATATATATATATATATATATACATATATATTTGCTCAGCAACCTTTCTCTTAAACATCTTTTATTAAGTACGCCCGACGAGGAAGAATTAATTAAATCTTTATAAATTTTTTCCGGCAACCTTTTCGGGTTTTTTTTTTTGTTGTTTTTTGGGGGTTTTTTTTTAAGTTAAGAGATATAAAAATATCTGTATTCAGTGTGAATCCAGAAAGTTGGGATTTAAAAAGGGATTTTAAAACAAAGTTTTTTTTTGTTTTTGTTTTTTTAGGCAAAGCACAATTTAATATCTTTTTAAGTATTCAACAGAAAGAAAGAAAGAAAGAAAGAAAGAAAGAAAGAAATTTTACAATAAATAAACGAGAAATATTCCCTGGTAAAAATTAATTTTTTTAAAATATTGACGCTTCTCTTAATTCGAGATGAGCTGCTCTCCCGATTTTAATATTTTAGAAACAGAAAAAACAAAAGTTATTCCAAATTTTCTTCACAAGTCAAACGAAAAATATTAAGTTGGCCAAAAAGTTAATTCCATTTATTAAGACCAGGAAGGGGACTGTGAATCACTTAACGCCCAGTTACACTTCTCACCGGTCTTTTGAATAGGAGTGGAGGTTTATCCCTTGTTTCCAATTTACGATTGGGTTTCTGGTTCCCTATAAAGTCTTTTACTTCGCTTTAACTTCCGGTGACCTCTTGCAACTTGGTGTAATTATTTGATTACTTGAGGTGGTGTCACTTATTTTTAACTCTCTAATTCGGGTGGCTCTTGGAGCTTGTACTGGGGGAACATCATTGTACATGTAAATTTTTTTCTATTTAATAAACGGACGAACACTTTGGCCAACCCAATATGTCCGAGATAAAACTCTAAGACAAAATTATGCATATTTTCTCATGAAGATTTCAGCCGATTAATCTTCCGACTTCAAATTTAATTCCAGTACAGCAGAATAATCTCTCTCCAGACACGAGAGAGGCGTGTTATGTCCCGAAGCAACGTCTTAACAGCTATTAAGCATTAAAGTCTGTTCTATTAATAAAAATATCCTTTATTTCTAATTCTTCTGCCACTAACTGTCATTATGTGCGTTGTGGTACAGTGGATATCGGCTCGGAACGAGAAATCGGGGAGCCGAGTTCGAATTCCAGTTGAATCCATTGTATTCACTTACGCGCAAATACCCTTGGGAAAGGTATTAATCCGTCTCTTCCTTCCAGTTATGGGTTAAATAGCAAGACAGATTGGGTTCTATAGCCTTGGTCGGCAACCAGTCTACCGCAGAAAGCAATGGCAACCTACTGCGGGATAATCTTCTGCCCAGTCAGTCATGTCTCTTTCGAGACATGATCGCCCAAGCGTGTATCACGTATGGCACTTAACTGACTGTCATTATTACACTAGACACTCGCCTCGACGTAACACAGGTATGTTACCGATTTTTTTAAAAATTGAAGAAGAGCATTCATTTGTCGAATTATTGAAAGTTTTTTAGATAATACATCAGTAATTTGTAAATTGGAGAAAAGCCGACTACCGAAGAGGCTCTTCTATGCTGAACTCTCTACTAGGAAACGTTCGCTTGGTCGGCCAAAGTAGAGGGACAAAAAGAGCTTAAAGGAGGCCCTCAAGTGCTGTAACATCCCCATACTTCTGCTAAAGATAGAGCTGCCTGGAGATTCCAAGTGAAATCTGGAGTTGCAAAATTTGAAGAGGGTTGCATCAGGGCCCACAAAGAGAGACGCCAGAAAAGGAAGGAGCACAAAAGCTCTATCCACCAGCCTGGGTCTGTCCCCTGCATCCCCTGCCCCTGCTGCAACAGGCTCTTCCGTGTAAAGATTGGCCTTATCAGCCACCTCAGCACCCACCCAAATCCTTAGTGACCAGGAGTTATGGTCTTCTACTCCGGCAAAGGACGAACATCATCATCAATCAATTATTGACAATAATCATAGCGCATCTCATATCTTTAATGAATTATTATTTGCAGAAACTTAAAGCATTAAATATTTAGTACGAAATAAATAAATTCAAGATCCTATTGGTTATATTGCCTGGACTAAAAGAGGAATATGAAACTGGAAAATTGGTGGTATTGTTGTAGTAGTTAAAGATGTTTTAATTTCTGAAATGAAGTGGTTCCGAATGGCATTACTTATTTGTCCCAAACTTATTCTGAAGCAGTAGAGAGAGTCCTGTTCGAAGCTACTTTCTTGTTGCAAATTTTCACAAAAGAATCAGTTTGTCAATTAAGTGCCATACGTGATACACGTTTGGGAAATCATGTCACCAAAAAGACATGTCTGAATGGGTAGAATATTTTCTCGCAGTAGGTTGCCATTACTTTCTGCGTTAAACTGGTTTCTAACCAAGTCTAGAGAATCAAATCTGTCCTGCTATTTAACCTATAGCAGGAGGGAGAAGAGACCGATTAATACCTTTCCCGGGGGTGTTTGTGCGTAAGTGAATGCGCACAAAAAGATCAGTCAGTTAAGTGTCATACGTGATACACGCTTTGGGCGATCATGTCTCAAAAGAGACATGACTAACTGGGCAGAAGATTATCTCACAGTAGGTTGCCATTGCTTTCTGCGGTAGACTGGCTGCCACCCAAAGCTATAGAACCCAATCTGTCCTGTTATTCATCAATCAATCAGTTAAGTGCCATACGTGATACACGCTTGAACGATCATGTCTCAAAAGAGACATGACTAACTGGGCAGAAGAGTATCCTACAGTAGGTTGCCATTGCTTTCTGCAGTAGACTGATTGCCAGCCAAAGCTATAGGACACAATCTGTCCTATTATTTAACCTATAACTGGAGAGAAGATACGGATTAATACCTTTCCCAAGGGTATTTGTGCGTAAGTGAATGCAAGGAATTCAACTGGAATTCGAACACGGCTCCCCGATTTGCAGTTTCGAGTCGATATCCACTGCACCACAACGAACAAAAGGACACATCCCCTAAAAACGTGTGATTGTTTAAAAAAGAAATGAGTGGTGTTCGGATTATTAGAACCTTTTTTTTTCAGTTGTTAGCTTAACGTCTTGGCCGATCACTGCTTTTGCCGGATTTCAGGCAGAACAATCCGGAAATTGGCGGAACCAGTTAATTTTTTTCCTGTCAGCCTGTGTTTTCTAGGAAAATAAATCACCAACTTCTTGTACTTTATATATTTTATAAATCTATATATAAAAAAGGTAAGATGTTTGTGTGTCTGTCTGTCTATCTGTATGTTCTTTATACAAATCCACAATTTTTATTCGATTCTCACCAAACTTCACACAAATATTCTTTAAGCTTCCGGCCAGGTCATGAGCTACATATTTTTTTCCAATTTCCCCCCAATATTAAAAATTGACACCCCAATATCCTATTGGGTCTGATCAAAATCAGGTTTTCAGCTCTTTTATTTTAGTTTTTGCTTCAGGTTTGGCTCTAGGTAGGTATAATTGTAGTTCTTAGTCTCAGCCATGATACCATTTACTCAGAGGACTTATTTAGCCTTCAAAATTCAGTTTGCGACGGAAAACCTATTTGACATCGATACCGAAAATTAAAATTTATCTTATATCTATTTATTTTTCTTTCAATCTACGGTTTCGCTTTGACTGGAAACAACTATTGCTTGTTAGTCTTTCGTGCCAACGTCCAAAATGTCTCAGCTCCAGGACCATGGATTAGTTTTAAAGCTTTCATTACACCCGAGCAACGCCGGACTATACTGCTGGTCTAATAATAAATAAAGAAATATATCACAAATAATTTTGTTTGATTCTAATTGTTCATATATGATATTCTTAGTGGCTTTATTGTTTAGCTTGGGGTGAAAGGATGTATAAAATATTAATCCTAAAGAGACAGTATTAGATAGTATATAAAACTCCTAGGAAGTTAAGACCACTCTAGACGACATGGCTATTCACAACTACCTATCTTTTGTAGCGTTTAGCAATGTCTTCTTTTGTTTACTCTCTCGTTCTTTCTGTTCTGTTATTCATTTATGAAATCTAGTTATATAGGTTACTCACCGTTTTATTTCATCCATCTTACCTTCAATATACTGTGGGTGTCAAACTCTTCAAGCACTCATTCCTAATTATGTCACAAAAATTTAAATCTGATGTGTCTTAGACCGCTCGACCACGTAGGACTCCAATCAAAAAAATTCAATTAGTGCTTTTGATCTAATGATGGTTTCCACTAAGGGACGCATTTTCAAATCCTACCACAGGCCCCCTTTTTTTACTAATTTTAGTATTTATTTCCAAGCGGATAATTTTAAATGAAAATAGAACGGTTCTTTTGTTAATACTATGAACTATTCTGGTGTCCAGTTTTTGTACTCTCTTCCCCATGCTAGTCTCTTCTTCTTATTGGCTGACCGAAGCAAAAACTTTCTGGCTGCCTTGTAAAATTTTGCAAAGTAATAATAACAAAAGAACCATTCTATTTTCATTTAGAATTATCCACTTGGTATAAAATACTAAAATGGTATGAAATACATACCTTTTTTTAAAAACTGGGGTTGCCTAATAATTATGGCCGGTAGTGTATGTTTTAAAATAAGTTTTAACATATCACCTGAAGAAGAACAGTATTGTTCTGAAACATGAAAATGTTTGTGTAGTGATATTATGCTTTTATAAACCATTGTAATAACAAAATTAGAACATATATACATATATATATATGTGTGTGTGTGTGTGTGTGTGTGTGAGAGAGAGAGAGAGAGAGAGAGAGAGAGAGAGAAAGGGAGAGATTTTGGCTTCCCAACTTTGCTAGCCTCTATCCTGACATTTAGCCCATTGCTGGAGTGAGAAGTGATGAATTATATGCCAATGTATTAATAAGTAGTAATTAGTGGGGGATCAGTTTATTACTTCTACTGGGCATAAAGTGGGGGTCGTTTTTCCATTGTTATGAACTAATAAACTGATCCCCCACTAATTAATACTTATTAATATATTGATGTAGTTCATCTCTTCTCACTCCAGCTATCTCCAGCTATGGGCTAAATGTCAGGATAGACTGGGTTCTATAGCCTTGGTCAGCAACCAGTCTACCACAGAAAGCAATGGCAAATCCTGCCACAGGCCCCTTTGTTCCTAATAATATAGGGAATGCATGTTCAAATCCTGCCTGTGGAAACCCTCATTAGATCAAAATTTTGTATATTTTTCCTATATTTCATGTATAGTTTCCTTTTCAGCAAAAAAGTCCAAACAGTGAGCAAAATGTGTCTTAATTAGCTTTTGAGTACGAGGTGGGAGAGTAGAAGCGACACATTTGGAAATAACAATGGAGAACAAGAAACAAACAGGAAAGTGATAACAAATTATTGGAGTAGATAGACTAAACTATCGCCCGGTTCACACTCCACCCACATCTATTGAACAGGTGAAGAGGCTCATCCCTTGTTTCATGTTTAGGATGCGGTTTCCGGTTTTCTCTTTTCCAATCTTTTCACTCTTTTCCTTTATTATTTTTTTTTTTTCAATTGGAGTAGATAGACTAAACTATCGCCCGGTTCACACTCCACCCGCGTCTGTTGAACAGGTGAAGAGGCTCATCCCTTGTTTCCTGTTTAGGATGCGGTTTCCGGTTTTCTCTTTTCCAATCTTTTCACTCTTTTCCTTATTTTTTTTTTTTTTCAATTGGAGTGGATGGACTAAACTGTCGCCCGGTTCACACTCCACCCGCGTCTGTTGAACGGGTGAAGAGGCTCATCCCTTGTTTCCTGTTTAGGATGTGGTTTCCGGCTTTCTCTTTTCCATTCTTTTTACCCTTGCGTAGCCCCCTGCGCATCAGTGGCGTTGCCGCCTTGCTCGGGGTGATATGATTAAAAAAAAAAAAAAAAAAATTGGATAAACGCGTGTTAGAATATGAACATTTTTACGGCTGGGTTTCTCTTTCTTCTGAGTTGATCTGGCCGCCAGGTTAGACGGATTTTGATATGATTGTATCAAATACAAGGCTTTGATTTTTATCTCAGTGAAATTCATTTCTTTGCTTAGCAAATAAACGTATATTTTCCGGAATGTAGTCTTCATTATTTTTTTTTTTTGTTGTTGTTGTTTTAATTCAAATTTAGGCAGATACTAACTGATCCTAAAAAGTTCTTAGACAAACCAAGGACGTGTCCTCAAACAAATTTTTAGTGTATCATTTTGAGGATATGCGTTGTTGTGCAGTGGATATCGACTCGGAACGTCAAATCGGATTGCCGAGTTCGAATTCTATTTAAATTCCTTGCATTCATTTACGCAGAAATAATCTTGAGATGGGTATTAATCCGTCTCTTCCTTCCAGGTATGGGTTCAATAATAGGACAGATTGGGTTCTATAGCCTTGGCTAGCAACCAGTCTACCACAGAAAACAATGGCAACCTATTGCGGGATAACCTTCTGCCGAGTCAGTCATGTCTCTTGAGACATGATCACCCAAAACGTGTATCACGTATGACACTTAACTGATTGATTGAATATAACAGTTGAAAACAACTAAAACCTACTGGACATTAAGTGGGGGTCGGTTTTGTATTGTTATGATGTAATAAACTGATCCCCCACTAATTAGTACTTATTAATATAATGATATATTAAAATTCATCTCTTCTCACTGCAGCTATGGGCTAAATGGCAGGACAGATTGGGTTCTGTAGCTTAGGATGGCAACCAGTCTACCGCAAAAAGTAATAGAAACCTACTGCGGGGAAATCTTCTGCCAAGTTAGTCATGTCTCTTTCGAGACATGATCGCCCAAAGCATGTATCACGTATGGCACTTAACTTACTGATCATGCATGAAACTTTTCATCACTCTTCGAAGATTCTTTCACATTTATATACTTTATTAAAGATGCATATTATATGGAATTAGTACAAATTCTAATAATACTTCAGATACCTCGATGCAGGGGTCAGTTACAACAAATTTGTTATAATACAGGGTACCCAGTAGAAATTTGTTATAATACAGGGTACCCAGTAGAAATTTGTTATAATACAGGGTACCCAGTAGAAATTTGTTATAATACAGGGTACCCAGTAGAAATTTGTTATAATACAGGGTACCCAGTAGAAATTTGTTATAATACAGGGTACCCAGTAGAAATTTGTTATAATACAGGGTACCCAGTAGAAATTTGTTATAATACAGGGTACCCAGTAGAAAAAAATGGCGAATTATTATCACTGATCTGTCTTTCAGGAATACTTCACCTTGAATAAGATTAAATAAATTTCTCGAATATTCATAATATTGAATAATCATTTAACTCTCGTGTAATTACTTAACTCTGATCCTTTTACGATTGATTAATTAATTAATTAATTGCTGCTCGATCTTGGGACTCGTCACTTAAAAAATATTTGTACACAAATTTCCGTTCTCGTTTGGCTAAACAACTCAAAGATTTTGAACGTCAAGTTATCGTACTTTTTCAAAGAAGAACACCCGCCGTGTGGATTGACGAAATGCTTGGTAATTCTACTGGTCATAAAGTGGGGGTTCGGTTTTCTATTGTTATAAAGTAATAAACTGATCCCCCACTAATTACTACTTATTAATATATTGATATATTATAATTCATCTCTTCTCACTCCAGCTATGGGCTAAATGGCAGAATAGATTAGTTTCTATACTATTTCAAAATTTATTAAAAGAAAGAATAACAAGAATTCCCGTTCTCGTTTGGCTAAACAACTCAAAGATTTTGAACGTCAAGTTATCGTACTTTCTCAAAGAAAAACACCCGCCGGGTGGATTGTCGAAATGCGCTGTAATTCTTCCTGAATGTCCCAGTCCCATCAGTCGTCACCAGTTTTTAACAGTTGTCTCACGTCTTTATGAATATACCACTTTTTTACTGAGCACCTTGAAGAAAAAGAAATTGGACATAGCACTAAAAGTGGGTCTGCCCAGCACCGTAGGCTATCACTAAAAAAAATTAAAAACTCGAAAAACTCGAAAAACTCGAGCCATGTTCTTAAATATTCTCGGCAGATTGAAACTTTTATATGGACATCATACATCGCAACACACTCTTTCAGAAATTTCGAAACCGTCAGCTTGTAGCGTAGGGAGCTGGTTTCTTTGATTCGGCCTTGTGTCTTACTTAACCGAACTCTCTACTGTTCACAAGTTTTATCCTGAATTATCATCAGAAGATTTTCATCATTATCAGAATTATCAGAAGGTTTTCATCAGAAGGTCATTTGTCGACAATGGTGTGGAATAGTGTAAGAATAAAATATACATTTTGTATGTTAAAATAGTAATTTATTAAAAGGAATAACAAGAATTCGTAGAAATTAATGTTCAATGAGAAAGTTACGAGTATCAAGATTTCGTACAAAATGTTCGTAGTAGTAATTGTTGAAAAAGGTAAAAGAGAAGAAGGACAATGTCCGAGTCGCTTGAAATTGAAGTTACATTTTAGATGTTTCAGCTCGCAGCTCCCATCTGACTATCTTACTGACTGACGCTGATGAAGTCCTTTTATTGTAATCTAGATTTTTTTCACACTTACTCGC
Organism: Ascarosepion bandense; assembly: GCA_037127315.1. Classification (NCBI taxonomy): domain Eukaryota; kingdom Metazoa; phylum Mollusca; class Cephalopoda; order Sepiida; family Sepiidae; genus Ascarosepion; species Ascarosepion bandense. The sequence goes on along the minus strand of JBBBDQ010001014.1, from coordinate 1,100,952 downwards.
GAAGTCCTTTTTGATCTTGCAAGTCGCCCCTATTAGTCAAAAATCATTTTTAACACCTACTTGCGAAATCTGCTTTTTCTTTAAGCACATGGTCAATCCTTTTTCTATTTGGGAAAAACCACGATTCAAATCGTTGTGAATTTTGGTAAAAGTGAAGAAGGTTGATTTTAATTTCTTATCCGCTACAAGCTGTATACAACGGCTTCCTCAAATCAGTGGTTAAAAGTGGCTAGAACAAATGAATCCTGTATGTCTTAACGAGAGTAGACAGACGCTACAGAATCACAAGGAAATGTACCAAATAACAGAGACGACGTCACTTGAGAATTTACATCTACCGGGCATAATTATGAGGCCACCCCAGTGTTTAAAAATAATGATGTATTTCATACTATTTTTTAGTATTTATTGCAAAGTGAATAATAGAATGGTTCTTTTGTTATTATTACTTTGCAAAATTTTACAAGGCAACTAGCGACAATTTACCCATCGCACCCAGGAGATTTTATATATATATATATATATATATATATATATATATATATATATATATATATATACACTACCGGCCATAATTATTAGGCCACCCCAGTGTTTAAAGAAAAATGATGTATTTCATACTATTTTTTAGTATTTATTGCCAAGTGAATAATTTTAAATGAAAATAGAATGGTTCTTTTGTTATTATTACTTTGCAAAATTTTGCAAAGCAAATAGCGACAATTTACCCATCGCACCCTGTAAATTTTATATATATATATATATATATATATATATATATATATATATATATATATACCGGCTATAATTATTAGGCCAACCCAGTGTTTTTAAAAAATGATGTACTTTTTAGTATTTATTGCCAAATTAATAATTGTAAATGAAAATAGAATGGTTCTTTTGTTAATACTGCACAATAACATGTGCATCAAATGAATTTATAAGTATTTAATAATTACCTATATTGCAGTTTCATCAATGAAAGAATGAAAAACATTTAGGGTGATTCGGACGAGTTCATCTTTGCTTCCTTGCCTTGTAAAATTTTGCATAGTAATAATAACAGATGAACCATTCTATTTTCATTTGGCAATAAATACTAAAAATAGTATGAAATGCATCATTTCTTTTGAAAAAAAAATGGGGTTGCCTAATAATTATGAGCGGTAGTGTGCATTGGATAGCACATTTAACTCGAAAAGAAAATGGTAACATAATCAAGATGTTGTTCCACACTACTTCAAACAAAAGGTTAGGAAGGAAACTCCCTTCAATACTAGAAAGATCGATATCAATGAATTTGTTGTGGAGTAGTCTTCACACTAAGCTTATAATCGTGCTAAGTCGGTTGATAATCTACTTAACGCACCCAAAATGTTAGGAACTTCGTAATCTTCCACTAAAAGCTGACACCTAACTGCCGACTAATATCAACTGCCCAGTAGTTCTACTGAACTCCAATAGAACTCCTATGAACTTCCCAAGAACTTCTCCCGTTAACTTCCTGTTATTAATATAGGAGGGAGAGTCCATTATCTTCGGAATAGGTGTGTTTCCCCATAACAGAATTTGAGAAACTTATTTTCTTGAAAAATTGTTTTAATAGAAAGATTTTATAAATTTCCACCAATAGTAGCACTTGCTGCTCGATCAATAAAGGCTGAATATTTCCTTATAGGGAAACGTCTAATATTACTTTTACTTTTTGTTTTCTTTGCATCATCATTTGCATTTCTTTGTCTAGAACATTTATTTTTGAGTAGGTGAAAAGGAAGAATAAAGAGAAAAAATATTCCAAGACTTCGAAAGATAAGATGAAATGAGTAAAATAAGAAGGCCAAAGAATTTATCGGCTTAAATGATGACAAAAGAATAATGAAAATACTTCATCTTGGAATTTAAAAAATATTGATGCTTTTATTTTGGTTTTAGTTATTTATCTATTCCAACACGTAGTTTAGCTTTAACCTTCCAAAAGTCCTTTTCCATTATAAGTTTCCATTGAGGTCAAAATATTTTTTTATAATTGTTTCACCCCAGGCAAGGCAGTACTGCCACTGGTGTGCAGGGGTTACATAAGATGAGAGCGCATAGAAAGAGAAACATGTCACAGAAGGTTTCGAAAAATGGATAAGAGAAGGATGGAAGGAAGAGAACTGCGTGAGGGTAAAGCAGAAAGAAAAAAGAACAAGATACAGGGGTTGTCGGGAAAATATGAGAGTCAAAGAGATAAGTGATAGCATTTCACCTTGTGTTGTGGGATCTCCCCTTTTGTATATGATAATGGACTCGATTGAGTATACATATACTACTGCCATAGAGAGTTGAGTGTTGAGAGTATAGAGAGATCTGTTAGAGTTATCGGAGAGTACCGGAACTAATTCTTAAGTTATCGAGAGATACCGAAGTTACCCAGAGACTCGTCAGAAGTCAGACTAGCTCTGAGCTCCACTCAGCTAGAATAATATACACGGGTATACTATTTCCAACGACAATACTTGAAGAATTGTATATATTTATTTCTTACTAATAGTATTCCTGGATTTACTAACCTGTGTTAAAGTTTGTTTATTACGTTCAATATGACCTACTTTTCTATCTCAACATCTGTTTTTGTTGTTCATTATTTTGTGCGGTTCCTCACTCGGAATCCACAACACCTTACATTTAAACACTTGGAGATTGTAGCTATCAAGGAAGCAAGTATACGGAAGGGATTTCCAAGCTGCTAGAGTAGAATTTGCGGTTACATTTTATTGTTTTCACTGCGAAAGGGTGGGACCTATTTGCCAGTCTAGTAGTTCGAGTAAATTCGTGCAGAGGGGGCACCAGGGAGCTAAGCTCGTCGGAGCAGAAACCGTGAAAATATTTGTAGACGAGACAAAAAGGAGCCACATCCCGTTGGTGAGAAGCTGACTGAATATTCTCCTTTGGATTTTGTCGAGAACCCCGAGATGTATAGCAGGGACGCCTGATCAGATGTGACAAAAGTACTCAATGCTCGGACATATGATAGATTTATATACGTGCAAGATGGATTCAGAGAAGAAAAACTTCCTGGCCCGACACTATGACCCAACCTTTTTAGCAGTAGATTTAGCTATTGATTCAATGTGGTTGTTCCACTTGAGGTCGACTAAGAGAGTTAGGCCGAGGAGACACAGTATATTGCTGATGGAGGGTATAAGAGATTGTCTGTGGTGGTTAAAATGACAGCAGCTTCGTTCTGTAAGCCATTTCTTGCCCCAGTCCATCACAGACTGGAGGTTCTTTTCAAGATCGGTAGCAGTTTGTCTTGTCAACCTCGACAAATTTCTTATCAAGGCAGGAGTAAATTGTGGTCTTGTCAGCCTACTTGAGATCTGATTACATCAGGGAAATTGTTGATAAAGATCAGAAAAGGTGTAGGATCGAGGATAGAGCCTTGAGGAACACCTGCGTTCGTATGTTAGGATCTGGAAGCATGCCCGTTCAATACATCCTTCACTACGCGATTTGATAGGAAAGATTTGATTAAATCAAAAAATCGTCTAGTTATACCATAGCCCTGTAGCATTTGCAGAATGTCAGCACGTCAGACTCTGTCAAATGCTTTGGATATATCCAAGGCAACAGCCTGAGCTTCACCTTCTTCTCGAGAGGCTGGTATATATACTCTGTGATGGTCGTTAGCATATCATCAGTATACTTCTCGAAGCGGAAGCCATATTGTTTGTCGGAGAATAGGCAGTGGGCTGTGCGATTTGAACTACTTCGGCATTGATATTAGCCTCGAATACTGCTAAAAGTCGGAAGGAGGCTGATAGGGCAATAATCATAGGGGCCTGAGGGTTCTCCAGAGTCCTTAAAAACAGGAACCACCGAGAAGGAGTTCCAGCAGGCACGAAAGCAAGAAGCAGAAAGACAGTTGTTGTAGAGTTTGGAAAAGAAAGAGGAGAGTTCAGGGGCACATTTCTTCATGACGATGACTAGGATTCTGTTACCTCTGCTCGCCTTATGGTGGTCAGGCTTTGAAGTTATACCAGAGACCAGTGACTGGGTAATGTAAACATCACTCGTTTGGGCCTCAGTTCTAGGTGGGAAGTCGGGTGTGGATACTCCAGATGAATCAAATGTGTAGTTGGTGGAAAATCTGCAAGCAAATCACTCGGCCTTATCCGCTGAAATTGTGATGTTCTGAAATTTATGGATTAAAGAACGGATGAGAGGTTAGTTGTTTGACACATTTTGCAGAGCCGAAATAGTCTTCTTTTTTTTTTTTTAATCAATTCACCCCGAGCAAGGCGGAAACGCCACTGATGTGCAGGGGGCTACATAAATGTAAAAAGATTAATTAGAAAAGAGTGAGGAGTACAAACTAGTTAGAAAGGAACAATAGAAAGCTGAGAAAGCAGGTGCGATGACAGATACATAGGTGGAGAGAAAGGGAAGGTTATACAGGGGTGGGGAGAGAGCTAGAGTCCAGTGGTTAGTAGATGAGTATTGACATTGCATTTAAATTTCTGGAGGTTGTAGCCGTCAGGAAAGCAAGAATATGGGATCGAATTCCACAGGCGGGAAGTGCGAGAGAAGAAGCTGCAGGAGTAGAATTGTCGTCTGCATTTGGCTAACTTGACTGTGAATGGGTGAGACCCAGTTGCCAGTCTGGTTGCACGAGTAAACACCTGTTGAGGAGGCATACCAAACGTGTGCTGGTGTACGCTACTTAATTCTTTCAGCAAACAACAGCTTTGCATCATTTAGGATCCCTTTGCATTTATTACGAGCAGAAGCAAAAAGGTCCTATTATAGTCAGACGCGTGGGTTTGATAAAAACGGAAGAAGTTATTCCTGTGAGTAATTGCGTCCGAGCAAGCAGAAAGTCACAACTTCCTGGTTGTTGGGATGCCCGCGCCTAGTCGGCTATAATGGACTATTCCATTACTATGTAAAGTAATGGTGGCATCTACGTAAGAGAGTGTGCCGAGCAGCCGTATCGACAAGTCAGTTGTAGACTTCCGGTGACGACCCGGAAGTACCCATTGCTCATACTATGTCTTACGACGATTGAGACGATTAACCCTTATTCTTGTATTGGATACTAATAACCTTTGTAAATACTATTTTCACAGAATACAACAATTAACCTATTCTTGTTGTTGAGTTATTTATTCTTACTCACGACATAACTCTGGTTGAGATGCCAGCTTTAACCCAAAAGGAGACTGTCTTTAACAGGGCGACTAAAAGCTTTGTTCTAAGGGACATCACACAGAAAATAGCGGAACGGCTGCTCTTTGGTAGCAGTAAGAGATTCTGCTGGTCGGAGGTTCCTGGAAGGAGAGGGAGTGAAAGGAGATATTAACGGAAATGACAGCATGATCAGATTTGCCAAGAGAGCAGAGCTGCATGACATGGCAAGAGTCAAGGACTGAAGTGAAACAAAGATCTAGCAGTTAGACGAGTCCATCAGGGTTATTAGAAAAAGTCACCGCTTGCGTGAGAGATAGAGTGATTGAAAAGTTCATGATGTAGACACCAGTAAAATCTAATCCCTCACTAATTATTACTTATTAATAAATTGATATATTATAATTCATCTCTTTTCACTCCAGCTATGGGCTAAATGGCAGGATAGATTGGGTTCTATAGCTTTGGTCAGCAACTAGTCTACCACAGAAAGTAATGACAACCTACTGCGGGATAACCTTTTGCCCAGTCAGTCATGTCTCTTTCGAGACATGATCGCCCAAAGCATGTATCACGTATGACACTTAAATCACTGACTGAATATAATAGTTGAAAAAATCTAAAACCTACTGGGCATAAAGTGGGGGTTCGGTTTTCTATTGTTATAAAGTAATAAACTGATCCCCCAATAATTAATACTTATTAATATATTGATATATTATAATTCATCTCTTCTCACTCCAGCTATGGGCTAAATGGCAGGATAGATTGGGTTCTATACTATTTCCAAATTTATTAAAAGGAGGAATAAAAGCCTTATCCGCTGAAGTTGTGGTGTCCAGCATCCAGTCTATTACAGAAAGCAATGGCAACCTACTGCGGGATAACCTTCTGCCCAGTCAGTCATGTCTCTTTCTGCTTCTTGCTTTCCTACCTGCTGGAAGTTCACTTGGCATGATGGACACTAAAGTCACCGAACAAAAATATGTTAGCAAAGCCGATGAGAGGAAATGGCCTTGTCTCTCTCTCTCTCTCTCTCTCTATATATATATATATATATATATATATATATATATGTCTTGTACGAAACAGTCAGGAGAGGAAGGAGAACAGTAGAGAAAGAAAAGTCAGCTAAGCAAGCTTTGTGAAAAGAGACGGAGACACATGTAAGAATGGTTTGGATATTCAAGAAAATCACTCTAGCGAGGGGTAGATGTTCGCTTACATAAATACAAAGACCACACATATGGACATTGAAGTCCTTCCTAAAGAGGGAAAGGTAACCAGGAATATAAAAATCAGAAGAAAAAATTTAAGGGTCAAGGTTAGTTTCACAGAAAGCTATGATATCAGGCAACTTTATGTGGAGGAATGATTCAACGCTACAAAAGTTGGTATGAATAAAAGATATTGAGGGCAAGTGTTTTTTGTTTAGCTGGTTTTGTTTTATGGTTATGGTGAAACACACCTATTCCTCAGATAATGGACTCTCCCTCCTATATTAATAAGAGTTAACAGGAAGTTAACTCGAGAAGTTCTTAGAAGTTCTTTGGAAATTCATAAGAGTCCTTTAGAATTCTCTTGGAGTACAGTAGAACTATAAGGTAGCTGATATTAGTCGGCAGTAAACCAAATACTAAGGAGTCGGCTTCAGTGGAAGATTATCAAGTTCCTAACATTTTAGTTGTGTTAAGTCGATTAGCAACCGACATAGCACGATTATAACCTTCAGTGCGAAAACTACTCCACAACAGTTATATATATATATATATATATATATACAAATTCTTCTGCTATTGAAGAAATTTTTTGCCAAAAAAAAAAATGCAATTCAGAACAAGGGCAAAAACTAGAAATGGTAGTTCTTCAACAATTATTCTATGACGGTTGACTGATAAGTATGGTTTTTTGGCATTTTACATCATTTTTAGTGAATATAAAAATGTTTTTGGTAGGAGACAATATTAGATTGTATTATTGTTATGGTGAAACACACATATCCTTCAGATAATGAACTCTCCCTCCTATGTTAATAAGAGTTAACAGGAAGTTCTTGGAAAGTTCATAGGGTTTTTTTAGACTTCTATCGGAGTTCATTAGAACTACTAGACAGTTGAATTTAGCCGGCAGTTAGCTGAATGCTAAAGAGTCAGTTTTCATTGGAAGATTACCAAGTTCCCAACATTAGAAGTGTGTTAAGTCAATTAGCAACTGACATAGCACGATTATAACCTTCAGTGCGAAAACTACTCCACAACATATATATGATGTCAAAGATTTATATCTTGACTAGCAGTTTAGCCCGGCATTGATTGGGTGTAATGAAAGCTTTAAAACTAATCCATGGTCCTGGAGCTCAGACTCTTTGGATGTTGGCACGAAAGACTAAAAAACAATAGTTGTTTCCAGTTAAAGTGAAACCGTAGACTGAAAGAAAAATGAATGGATGTAAGTCAAAATTTTGATTTCCTGCTATCGATATCAAATAAGTTTTTTCGTCATAAACCGAATTTTCAAGGCTAAATAAGTCCTCTGAGTAAATGGTATCATGGCTGAGACTAAGAACTACAATTATACCTACTTAGAGCCAAACCTGAAGCAAAAATTAAAATAAAAGGGCTGAAAAAAATACAGAAACACTGGCAGATAAACAGACACACACACAAACATCTTGCCTTTTATATATATATTATCAATTTTCTGCACTACTGTAAGAACTGCAACCTTGAAACTTCTGAATATTGTTTCTTATGTCTTTGTCTATGAGTGTATGAAATTTGATTAAAATCGGACCACTCCTTCTATAACCTGATTTTTTCGATTATCGATATTTACCGGGGGTACCTCGACACAAAACCTAGCTAAGAACACTCGCAGACGCTTATAGTACAACTGTGTAAATTTTCAAGAAAATCGCTTCCGCTGTTTCGGAGTCTATAGGTAACGGACACACACACATGTGCACAGACAAAGTTCCATTTATAAATAAGCTTAGTTTAGATTAGATTTAGATTGATTTAGATAATGAAAGAGATTTATATCCTAATTCTCTTATTTTCGAACAATTTAAAATTTTGAAAAATATACATTCTATGGTTGGCAGAATGTTGCAAAGGATTTCCGATCGGACTGGCGGTTATTCTTAGATAGTCCGCAATTATTAATACAATATACATGCAAATTTGGTTTTATGCAAAGTAAGAGATTAAAAAACAAACAAAAACTCTTAAGTAGGTACAGCCACTAAATCGCTGAAAAAAAAAATTTAAAAAAAATTTTTTTTAAATTTTAAAAATCTTGTTTTGATTTTAACAAATTTTTAAAAATTTTAAATTTAAAAAAAATTTTAAATTTAAAAATTAAAAATTTTAAAATTTTAAATTTTAAAAAATTAAAAAAAATTTTTTTTAAATTTTAAAAATCTTGTTTTGATTTTAACAAATTTTAAAAAATTTTAAATTTAAAAAAATTTTAAATTTTAAAATTTTAAATTTTAAAAAATTAAAAAATTTTTTTTAAATTTTAAAAATCTTGTTTTGATTTTAACAAATTTTTAAAAATTTTAAATTTAAAAAAATTTTAAATTTAAAAATTAAAAATTTTAAAATTTTAAATTTTAAAACATTAAAAAAAATTTTTTTTTAAATTTTAAAAATCTTGTTTTGATTTTAACAAATTTTTAAAAATTTTAAATTTAAAAAAATTTTAAATTTAAAAATTAAAAATTTAAAAATTTTAAATTTTAAAAAATTAAAAAAAATTTTTTTTAAATTTTAAAAATCTTGTTTTGATTTTAACAAATTTTTAAAAATTTTAAATTTAAAAAAAATTTTAAATTTTAAAATTTTAAATTTTAAAATTTTAAATTTTAAAAAATTAAAAAAAAATTTTTTTAAATTTTAAAAATCTTGTTTTGATTTTAGCTAGCAAGTAACCGAATCATTATAAGAGTTTACAATGGAAAACGTAATATTACGTAACTCAGATTTTTTCCGGTGACAAACACGTTAATTTCGAAATTCTTGCAAAAATCAAATAATTGTCAGATTGTAATTAAATTTTCAAGACTTATTCACAAATGAATGAAATTATTTTTTAAATCATTATTTTTTAAAAATCTTTGTAAAAATATATTTTTAAATGTAATCCCTCCTCCACGTAAATTAATGAAATTTTAAGAAATTAAATTATGTTGGGAAAATTGGTTCTATTAGTTAAACGCAGAACTTATTGAGGAATGTAAATCATCTATTATTTTTCTGAAGCATTTTGCCTTTATTTCCGAAAATCTGCTCCCGATAGTAAAATAAAAAATACAAAAAAACTGACATTATTTAATTTGATAAGCTTTTAATTGCTTTAATAAATAATATATATTAAGGACATTATAGTCTGAAGAAAAGAAATTTCAATTAATGAAATTTTAAAAGAATTTTCATTTTTTTAATTATAATTATTAATAAAGTTTCAAAATATTTTAAAAATACTTCAAAGATTTGTTGTCGTTAGTTTATTAACTTTTTTAAGTGAAGATTATATTTACTAATTGAAAATTAAAAAGTTTAATACAAATCGTCTGCCTTCGTATTTTTAAAATAATTTTTAATTTTCTTTAGTGTATTTGAATATTTTATTTTTTGTATGGTAATTTCTATGGGTTCATTAAAAGGTCATGTGTTTCTGGGTTTCTTCTTACAGAAAAAAAATTTGTACAATCATGTCACTTGTGATCGCCATACACTTATCTCTCAAGCTGTCATCACGTTTCAATGACAAGAGAAAGGTCAGTATGTTCAACTCAGTGTTTAAGAAATAGATTTATTCTAAATTTCATGCGATGAATAAGTAATACTTGCATAAATCAGATTAATTTAGCATTAAATTTACTAATTTTTCAAAAATAATGTGTCACAGATGTATATTTTAATTTTGCAAGATTTTTAAAAACCGAGAATTAACTTTTGTTTACAAATGTGTCAATCGCTCAAAAATGTCTGAAAAATTGAAAAATTCAATAAAAAGTTGAAAAATTTTAGATTCCAATGAATAAACTGTTTGAAATAGACCAGAGTATTTTGCTTACTGGAAGTAGTAATTTTAATCATTTCAATTAAAAAGTTTGGCTGCAAACGAAAGGTAGTACACGTCTCTCTCACTCCCTGAAAGTATTACAAGTCGGGCTGCAAATGAAGGATAGTATATATATATATATATATATATATATATATATATATATATATAATGAATGAATGAAATTATTACAACTTTAGCTGAAAACGAAGGGTAGTACACATCTCTCTCTCTCTCTCAAAAAAAACTTTATGTCTAAAAATTCAATTTAAAATTTAAAATTTAAATTCTCCTCCACTCATTTTTGATAACTAACTCTTACTTTTGATATTTTATTGTAATTTTTAAATTAATCCAGGTTCTGTTTGTCAAAAAGAGTTTATTTTATTAAGAAAGACATGTTTGAAGATTTTAAAAAACTAACATCTGTTGCAGAGTTTGGGATCATTGAATAAATTTTAATATTCAGTACTGTGCAAAAGTATTAGGAGAAGAACTATTTCATCTTTTATGAGGCATCAAAATAAAGTTTAAAATCACCCATCCTAACACTATCGGTTGTGTGCAAAAGTATTAAAACAGGGGTGATTTTCCTAAAAAACTCACTGAAATTCAAATACAGGGTGAAAAGACAAGTAAATTGCTAATAAATATTATTTCAAACTAGGTGTAAAAGAAATGTATTAAAAAGAAGTTATATCTAATTTTTCCTATTTTCTATTAAACAAGTTATTTTGAAACTACTCACTATTCTATTATCCTTGGATATGTCTGACATTTTTTCTGACCCCTCCCTACTGAATTGAGCTGTAAATAGTGTCAACATAGTTTACAGGTTCCTTTTTCAACTTTATTTTGATAATTGTTAGCTATGATCAAAGTGAAAGGCTATTATACTAAATATTAAATATATTTTGTAACAAGTATATTTTCTTATTAAAAGCATTTGTTGAGTAAATCAGATAAAATTACTTTAATTAAATTGTTTATTTGCTGTCAATATGCCTCATAAAAGATAAAATAGTTCTCGTCCTAATACTTTTGCACAGTACTGTATATATACTAGGTGCGATTGGTAAATTGTCGCAATTATTTTGATGCCTCATAAAAGATAAAATAGTTCTTGTCCTAATACTTTTGCACAGTACTGTATATATACTAGGTGCGATTGGTAAATTGTCGCAATTATTTTGATGCCTCATAAAAGATAAAATAGTTCTTGTCCTAATACTTTTGCACAATATCACTTTTATCAGAAGGAACTTTGTTGAAGTCACATGAAACAACTCTACAAACATTTGAATTCTATGTAAGGCAAAAGGTCAATATCCAAGTCATCAAACAACTCTATTTAACAAATAAATTTTTATAAACAGAAATACAATATTTCAAACAGAATTATTTGCGATGTAATCAAGGTTTTTGGTTCAATGAATATTTAAAGAATAGAATGAATTCAATTAAAAGATTTTCTTCTTGAGAAAAATGTCGATAAATAAATTTTTTTGTTATTATAGTCCAAAATATATTTGACTGTTTTCAACAAATCAGAATAATGAAAGAAGATTCAAAGTTATCTACTTTTAGTTGCATTCATAAACTAGAGATAGAATGTATCTAGAAGAAGCACAGGGAAGCCACGTCACGCCAGTGAGAAAGTGACTGCAGGCGGTCAGCCAAGTCGGTATCAATCACATTACAGATTCTCCATTGTATTTTGTCAAGAACCCCAAGGAGAATAGCAGGGGCACCCGACCAGATGTGGCAGCAGTATTCAATACATGAGCGGATGGTAGATTTATATATCTGCAGGATAGATTCCGACGAGAAAAACTTCCGGGTCCTGCACAAAGAACCAACTTTCATGGCAGCGGATTTAGCAATGGATTCGATATAGTCTTTCCACTAGAGGTCCGCTGAGAGTGTCAGGCCAAGCAGGCATAGTGTTTTACTCTCTGGGAGGCAAGCCTGTTCCATGCTAATGGGATGTAGGTGTGATTGTCTATGTGTATAAAACAGAAATTAAAGGAAATAATGATAACATCAAGCACAACAACATAACCATCGAAATAGTTTCAATAGTAATGAATGGATCTGGAACACCACATAGAAACTTGGAAGTGCGCTTAGGAAAAATTGGAATGGAGTTGAAGATTGTAGACCAAGGAGTCGTAGTGTTTTACTCTCTGGGAGGCAAGCCTGTGCCATATTAATGGGAGGTAGGTGTGGTTGTCTATGGTGGTTAATTGATAGCAGCTTCGTTTTGGAAGAATTGAAATTTACAAGCCATTTTTTACACCAATCCACCACGGATTGGAGGTCCTTTTCAAGCTCGGCAGCGCTTTGTCACCCACACCAGATTTTTATATATTTTTATGTTTGTAGAAAAGTTCTTGATTGTTCTTTCAATGAAGCTGAGTTTGATTCAGATAAGTTCAATGTTCAGATGTTTTTGACAAGAGTTTTTAGTGCAGATCTTGATTTTTGTTTGTTAAGATTTTTTCAGAGATAAAAGTCTGTTCATATGTTAACTGTTGTCTTTAAAATTTTCTCATCAAGGTTCACGAAAATAGTTGAGTGAGAAAATGGACTCATTACTACTTTTCAGTTTCAATTTATCAGGAAAAATGTTTCTGAAGCCTGCTTCTTCCGAGTTGCAACTCTCACTGGGGATTCTGCTTCACACTACAGAATTTATACTACTTTTGGTCACATGACAGGCTCAAAAAACATTTCAATTTTAAGTGCAATTTTCAAACTAAAAATATCTGCGCAGACATATTCTGCTTCACACTACAGAATTTATACTACTTTTGGTCACATGACAGGCTCAAAAAATATTAAATGTTAAAAAAATTAGCCAATCAGAGGTGATTATTTCAGGTTTTAATTTGGATTCTCTTTTAAACTTGTCATATTTCTTCAAAACTATGAATGGATAAATTGTCGCTTAAGTGCAATGTAAAAATTGTCGTTTTATTTTTCATGTATTTAACAATTCTACCAACATTTAATAGCAATTTTTGTGTTCATCTTGGAGTGGGGCTCTACAAGCTTGTATAATTCATACCATTTTCGAGTTTAAACTTTTTAAAAAGAATTTTTTTTTCTTTTAGCAACTGTTAAATTATTTTTGGTGTAAAGGAAAGGAAATAATTCTGAATTACTGCCTTTGACTACTTTTCCTTATCAGAAGAGTAATGTCCTAATTTAATAATTCTTGAATTTTTTTTATTTTTTTTATAATCGTGTTGCCCCAAGCAAGGCATTTTACTGCCACTGTTGTGCAGGGGGTTACTTTGGAGGAAAGTTATGAGAAAGAGTGACAGGTTACAGGGGATGTCAGGAAGTAGGTAAGAGAAGGATGAGAATACTGATGAGAGTGGAGTGGACAGAGAGAGAAAGGAGCATGAGAGAGAGGATGCAGGTTAGTGAGATAGGAGATGACTACTGACTTTACATTTAAATTCTTGGAGATTGTAGCTGTTGGGGAAAACAAGTAAATGGAAGGGAATTCCACAGGTGGGAAGTGCAAGAATAGAAGCTGTTGGAGTAGAATTTGCGTTTACAATTTATTGGTTTCTCAGTAAAAGGGTGGGACCTAGTTGCTAATTATGTGGCTCGAGTAAATTCATATATAGGGGTACCAGTGAGCTAAGTTCATCGAAGCAGAAGCCATGAAAGTATTTGTAGAAGAGACACAGAGAAGCCACACTGCATTGGTGAGAAAGCAGCTGTATCCTAGCTGCCAAGTCAGGATCAATCACGTTACAGATTCTCCGCTGGATTTTGTCAAGGACCCCTAAAATGATTAAAACGCACACACGCACACAATGCTCAGTTAGATATTTTATGACATCAAACAACTAAGAAAATAATAAAATGAAAGCAATGTTGTATTAAACAGTAAACTAAAAAAAGTATTATTTAACTAAAAGACATTACTTGTAATAATATAAAAAATAAAATTATTCATTGTTTCATAAAATTAGATACCTCCATGAAGTTAAAATAGTCTACGAGTATATCGTGTTGAATATACCGGTTCCTGTCCGATAACCGAAGTTAAGCAACATCAAGCCTGGTCAGTACTTAAATGGGTGACCATTTGGGAATACCAGGTGCTGTAAACGTAAGGACCAAGAATGGTCCATTGGTTCTCCAGGTTTGGGGGTTGGGTGCATCGCTAACAACCCTGCCCCATAAAAAACAGTTTGTTACAGAAACAGCAACAAAAAGTTGCTACCCTATGCACTATTTGGGTGTGATGGATAAAATGATGATGAAGTTAAAAAGGCCCAAAACTTAATAAAAACAATGTTTTATTACCAAAATTAAGAGGAAAGAACAAACGGTTTTATTAAAGTTTTTAATTCTTTCTAACATGTTCAAACTTTTGTTTAAAACTCTTGTCCTTTTTGTCAGCAAGTGACCAGATTTTTACTACAGCAAGCATATTAGACAACTCACTTTTTTTGCTAGTGAAAAGCATATTAATTTGGAAATTCTTACAAAACTCAAATATTATTTCTGAAATCATTATTTTTATAAAATCTTAGTAAAAATATTTGTTTACATGTCACCCCCCCACCCCCATTAATTTCCTGAAATTTCTAGAAATTGACAACTGTCAAGGAACTTTGTTTCATTAATTAAATGCATGACTCCTACCTATTCATTTTTTTTTCTTACAGTTGCCCCCTTTTCAGAAAATCTGCTCCGAATAGTGAAAACAAAAATGCAATAAAAGTATGTGATTTTTTATCAAGAAAAACTTTTAATTATTAGGTTGTCCCAAAAGTTCGTAAACATTTGTAAAAAATTGAAATTTTACTCACCAAGTAATCTATTACTCGTTAAAACAACAAAAATTATTGCTCAAAATAAAGGCCATCATTTTCCAAGACTTTCTGCCATCGATCTGCAAGCTTTCGGATCTGGTCAAAGTACCATTCAGCCGGCTTTAAATCAAAGAATTCGTGACACGGTTCCTCGACTTCATCAGAAAGTGTTGCATTGAGCGGAAAAGGCTGTAATCTGATGGAGCACAGTCAGGACTGTAGGCTGGATGTGGCAGAACCTCAACGCCGTCCAGCTCTTCAAACTTGTCTTTAGTCTTCCTGGCGGTGTGTGGCTTGGCATTGTCCTAATGCATCAAAGCACGCTTTCAGTTGATCAGAGACGGATGCTTTTGCTTCAACTTTTCATAGACCCACTCAAGTAGCTGACAGTAAAGTTCGGCACTGATAGCACGACCATTCGGAACAACTCAAAATGCACAATTCCTTCGAAGTTCCACCAAACGCACAACATGACATTCTTGCTGAATCGATCTTGTTTTGGAACCGACGGTGTCTCTTGCCCTTTCTGAACCCATCGCTTGTCTCAATTGTGCTGGACCAGATAGACCCTTTTCGCAAGTATTTACGAACTTTTGAGACAACCTAATACTTTTATAAACAATATATATGAAGGATATCATAGTCTTAAGAGAAAAAAAATTTTCAATGAATAATACATTTTTACAAAAATTGTTTTCATTTTTTATCTTATAAAGTTTCAAAATCTTTTAAAATGTCTTTGAACCATCGTCCCATTAGTTTATAAGTGAAAACTATATTTACTATTCAAAAATTGAAAAGCTTAATACAAATCTTCATGCACCAAAATTTTTAAAATAATTAAAACATTTTTTGTGTGCAAATATTTGGTTATTTTTTTTTTATTATGGGAGGCCATACTTGTCAAGTGTTTTAAGTTTACAAAACGTTAACTTAGGCTTTATAAATTTATGTCAATTTTGGTCAACCATATACTTCACCAGATGTGTAAATGATTGATGACAAACCTGTCATTGTAATTTGAAAGGTCAAAGATCAGAGATCCATGAATTAGAGATACTTTTATTTAAAATTTCATGTCATCAACAAGTAATATTTGTTTCAAATCAAATTAAATGAAATTTAAATTTGCTAATTTTCCATAACTGTGTTACAGATGTATATTTTATTTTTGCAAGATTTTTAAAATTGAGAATTAAGTTTTATATACAAATGTGTCAATCACTGTAAAATGTTTAAAAAATTTTTTTAAATTTTTTAAATCTCAAAATTTTAAATTCCAATCAATATAATTTCTGTTTGAAATCTAACATAGACTAAATTATTGGAGTAGATAGACTAAACTATCGCCCGGTTCACACTCCACCCACATCTATTGAACGGGTGAAGAGGCTCATCCCTTGTTTCCTGTTTAGGATGCGGTTTCGGTTTTCTCTTTTCCAATCTTTTCACTCTTTTCCTTTATTATTTTTTTTTCAATTGGAGTAGATAGATTAAACTATCGCCCGGTGCACACTCCACCCACGTCTACTGAACAGGTGAAGAGGCTCATCCCTTGTTTCCTGTTTAGGATGTGGTTTCCGGTTTTCTCTTTTCAATTCTTTTTACCCTTACGTAGCCCCCTGCGCATCAGTGGCGTTACCGCCTTGCTTGGGGTGATATGATTAAAAAAAAAAAAAAAAAAAAAAACAGCGTATTTTGCTTACTGGAAATAATAAATTCAATCATTTAGTATTCAATTCTGCTAAAAACCTATGTTGTTCCCAATTTTAGCAATGATCTTGTTTCACGACTCAGTATTTATGCTGATGACACAATTATTTTCTCGTCTAAATGTTAAATCTGATAGGTTTTAAAAGGTCAAATCTGATCTGAAATTTTTCCTTTAATATTCTCGGTGAAGAAACAGCTTTTTTTTTTTATAATTGCCCCAAGCAAGCATTTTACTGCCACTGTTGAGCAGGGAAAGTTATGAGAAAGAGTGACAGGTTATAGGGAGTATCAGGAAGTGGGTAAGAGAAAAATAACTGTGGCCATTAAGTGAGGGATCAATTTATATATTGTTTGCAATATAAAATTGATCCCCCACTTTATATTTACATAATAATTTCTTGTCTGTTGATAAGCCATATAAAACGAATGAATCAGTCAATGAAATACTGATTAGCTACACATGCATGTCTTTTAGATTTATTTACATTCTCTGGAATATAAATGTATAGAATTGTTTTTTTCTAATCATATCGCTCCAAGCAAGGTATTTTACCACCACTGCTGTGCAGGGGTTACATAGGAGGAAAGTTATGAGAAAGAGTGACAGGTTACAGGGGGTGTCAGGAAGAGGGTAGGAGAAGGATGAGTATACTGATGAGAATGGAGTGGATGGAGAAAGGAGCATGAGAGAGAGAGAGAGAGAGAGAGAGAGAGAGAGGATGCAAGTTAGTGAGATAGGAGATGGCAATTGACTTTACATTTGAATTCTTGAAAATTGTAGTTGTCAGGAAAGCAAGTAAACGGAAGGGAATTCCACAGACAGGAAATGCGAGAGAAGAAGCTGCTGGAGTAGAATTTGCATTTACAATTTATTGGTTCCACAGTAAAAGGATTAGACCTAGTTGCTAATCTTGGGGCTCAAGCAAATTCATGTATGGTGGGTACCAGTGAACTAAGTTCATCTGAGCAGAAGCCATGAAAGTATTTGTAGAAGAGACACAGGAAAGCCACATTGCACCGGTGAGAAAGTGACTGTATCAAATCTGTCAAGTCGGTATCGATCACATTACAGATTCTCTGTTGAATTTTGTCAAAGACCTCTAGGTGGATAGTAGGAGCACCTGACCAAATATGGCAGCAGCATTCAATGCACTGGCGGATGGTAGATTTGTATATGTGCAGGATTGTTTCAGACGAGAAAAACTTCCTGGCCCTGCACAGAGAACCGACCTTCTTAGCAACGGATTTAGCTATGGATTCTATATAGTCATTCCACTTGAGGTCTGTTGTGAGAGTTAACCTGAGGAGGCACAGTGTTTTACTTTCAGGGAGACTAGACTAGACTGATCCATGTTAATGGGGGTAGGAGCGATTGTCTGTGGTGGTTAATAGATAGCAGCTTCGTTTTGGAAGCACTGAAATTCACAAGCTATTTTTTTACCCCAGTCCACTACGGATTGGAGGTTCTTTTCAAGCTCGGCAGCGAGGTTTGCTTTGTCAGCCTTTGGCAGATTTTTGATCAAGACAAGAGTAAAGCATTTTGTTAATTTTAACAATGTCAAATTTTGTCCAGCACTCTTTTAATTTTGCATTTATCACTTGTGGAACTCTATTTTGTTATTCCTCAGATTCTTTCACATTCAGTAACTCCCTTGCATCATAATGGCTTCCTTGCTTTGGTTGGGGGTAAAATACTTTATCATTTATTTAAATTTATTTATAAATGAAACTTTCTCTGTGTGTGTGTGTGTGTGTGTATCCGTTACCTATAGACTCCGAAACAGCTGAACCGATTTTCTTAAAAATTTACACAGTTGTACTATAAACATCTGCGAGTGTTCTTAGCAAGGTTTTGTGATGAGGTACCCCTGATAAATATCAAAAATCGATAATCGAAAAAATCGAGTTATAGAAGGAGTGGTCCGATTTTAATCAAATTTCATACACTCATAGACAAAGACATAAGAAACGATATTCAGAAGTTTCAAGGTTGCAGTTCTAACAATAGTGCAGAAAAATCGATAAAATATATATATATACATATATATATATAAAAGGCAAGATGTTTGTGTGTGTGTCTCTTTATCTATCTGTATGTCCTTTATATAAACCCACAATTTTTATCTGATTCTCACCAAACTTCACACAAATATTCTTTAGGCAGAGTCTGAGCTCCAAGACCATGGATTAGTTTTAAAGCTTTCATCACACCTGAGCAACGCCGGGCTATACTGCTAGTGTGTGTGTGTGTGTGTGTGTGTGTGTGTGTGTATATATATATATATATATATATATATATATATATATATATATATAGGTGCGATTGGTAAATTGTCGCAATTATTTTATTATTTCAAATATTCTTCAGGCTGAGTTTAAGGTCCAGTACCATGGATTACTTTTAAAGCTTTCATTATACCCGAGCAACGCCGGGCTATACTGCTAGTTTTTATAATCAAAAAATTCCTATTCATAGTCTGGAGTTCTTAATCTACACTAATATAAAAACAAAATTGACTCTTTAAAGTTACAGTGCATATTGTACAACTTCATCAAAAAAGTTTCTCTTCTAGAAAAATAGTTTTATTTTCTTGTCAATATAAAAGGAATGCGGTCTACCATATAGCAGAGATAGTTACAGGTTTCTTACTCCTGCCAGAGGTAAGTGCTTAGAATTATATAGATTTTCTAGGCGGACAGGCCATATTTTCCAACTTATAAGATTCTTCTTACAGTTTTGAAAAACTTAGTAAATATCAACATACAATAGATATGAGCTTTAGTCGTAGATTATTTTAGAAGTTTACAAATTATGATATGATGACTCACTATATTATGATACAATAAATTAATATATTTCTGAATTTTTCATCTGCATAATTCAATGTATGACACATGATTAGTTTGAGTTTACAGGTTCCAAAATTGCCTGTTTTTGATGTTTATCATAATATTCAGTCAGTCAGTTAAGTGCCATACGTGATACACGATTGGGCGATCATGTCTCGAGAGAGACATGACTGACTGAGCAGAAGATTATCCCGCAGTAGGTTGCCATTGCTTTCTGCGGTAGACTAGCTGGCTAGTATTTAGTGGGGGATCAGTTTATTACTTCATAACAATAGAAAACAGATCCCCGACTTTATGCCCAGCACAAGTTTTAATTGTTTTCAGCTATTATATTCAGTCAGTCAGTTAAGTGCCATATGTGATACACGATTGGGCGATCATGTCTCGAGAGAGACATGACTGACTGGGCAGAAGATTATCCCACAGCAGGTTGCCATTGCTTTCTGCGGTAGACTGATTGCCGTCCAAAGATACAGAACCCAATCTGTCCTGCCATTTAGCCCATTGCTGGAGTGAGAAGAGATGAATTATAATATATCATTATATTAATAAGCAGTAATTACGGGGGATCAGTTTATTACTTCCTAACAATAGAAAACCGATCCCCCACTTAATGCCCAGTAGAAGCCTTAATCATGTTTTCAACTATTATATTCAGTCAGTCAGTTAAGTGCCATACGTGATACACGCTTGGGCGATCATGTATCGAGAGAGACATGACTGACTGGGCAGAAGATTATCCCGCAGTAGGTTGCCATTGCTTTCTGCAGTAGACTGGTTGCCAACCAAGGCTATAGAATCCAATCTGTCCTGTTATTTAACCCATAACTGGAGGGAATAGACAAATTAATACCTTTCCCAAGGGTATTTGCGCATAAGTGAATGCAAGAAATTCAACTGGAATTCGAACTCGGCTCTCCAATCTCTCGTTCCAAGTCGATATCCACTGCACCACAACGCATATTTATTGTTAATTGTATTGGCAGTTCTACTTGTTTGTCTTTCTATACTAAATTGCATGCTTTATAAACAGCTACTGTCATAGTTGACATCAATATTGTTGTGGATCTTCATCACCAGTTTGTTGTGGTGTTGTTGTGGCAAAACTTCGCCACAAAGTTGTAGTGACTGGTTTGGTCGGAAGTAAAACACAGAACACAGAAGGTAGGTTCAAATAGTGTATTAGTATAACAAGAACAAGGTATACAAAGGTAGTGTTAGTAATAAGTAAATAGAAATAAGTAAGTCCGAACAGTACAGTTACGCTACTTATTGTCTGACTAGTAGCTGTCTTTAACTGCCAACTTGTCTGCCGTCAACTGCCTTCTTAACTGCCTGGTGGAAGTCATGTCAATAATCATATATAACAAGAGGAAGAGTCCATTCCTCATAGGAGGGCACTATAATAAATATTTAAGTTTTCCTGTTTTTCAGGTAAAATGCAATTCAAAATTAATTTATCTATGAGCTAAAAATAATCTGAACTAATAATTTAATTTAGAAAATTGTTTTTTCTCCTCTGTAAAAATATGTCATTTAAGTTCGACATAGTTTTACCGAGAACTTTAATTTGAAAAACAGCTTAAGATTTTCTTGTTCTTTTAATGAACATACAATCTCCTTTTTTTTTTTTTACATGTGTTCTATTAAACCTTGCAAGCAATGCAAAATTTACATTTTTAGACTTTTAGAAATTTGACAGTTTTCTTTGAAAACTGTTTATTTCACGTGTTAGTTTGTTTTAGAATTCCTTCATGTGTTTAAAAATGCCACACTAATAAAAAGAGTAAACAATTTATTCAGAAGAAAAGTTCTCGAGAGTGCCACTATCCAGTACTACCAAAACATCAATTTGTGCCCCAGATTTTTCCCAATCTCACCTTTACTTATGAAAATTATACTAAAACAGACTAACATACATAATAAAAACTTTTAGAAATTTCTCATTTTATCTCCATGTAATAAAATAAGTGAAAATGTGAAGGAATGATTGCAATTTTTTTTTTCTTTTTTACTTAAAAACTTAATTTACCACATTTGGTAAATGTGACCTTTTTTTATTTTTTGTTTTTTTGCTTCTCTAATTTTAAAAATCTCTGTACCTCTTGTTTGGTGTGGTAATAAAATTGTGTTTATTAGGAGCTGCCAAAATCAATAGTAAATTTTCGTTTTAGGTCCCGAAGGCTTTTCCCCCACTTCAAATTTATCCAAGATAGCATTATTTCTGTGCAAATATATATGCTGAACTCAAATCAACAATTAGTTATTGAAGAAACTTACCTTTATTGATCTGAACATCCATAAAAAAATTTACCAAATCAATTACTTTTTAATTTTATTTATTTACTCTTATTTAATTTTTTTTTCTAATTGAAATAAAAAAAACAAAAAACTCAATCTCCTGAGTTAACATTTACCAAAACTCAGGAAATTATCCAATTTAAATTTTACTTGTAATTCTTCTGTTGATGACAAACTATTTTTTTATTAATCAAATAAAAACATGTTTAAACAATTGGAAAGTGTAGTTTGATGGCATTTTCACATCAAAAATATTTCTTAATTTTTATCTAATCTACTGCTGAAAACCGAATGCATGGTCATCAGCAAAAAGAGCAGCCCAAAGTGCCAAATACAGGTGGGGGATGTTAAAATCAAGCAGGTACGAAAATCTAAATATCTGGGAAGTGTTCTAACTGAAGACGGAAAGTGCAACACAGAGATCCAAAGGCGAATTGGTATGGCAAAAGACGCATTCCAGAAGGTGAGTAAAGTATTAAGTTACAGGAAACTTTCACTAGAAACAAAGAAGAGAGTACTGGATTGCTATGTGATGTTCTTCAATATGGCAGTGAATGCTGGACAATATCAACAAAGATGAAGAAAAAACTTGAAGCAGCTGAAATGTGGTTCACAGAAGGATGCTGTGAATATTGTGGACAAAGCATGTGAGCAATGACGAGGTGTTGGAAAGAATGGAAACGAAAAGGAAATTAATATTCATCATCCAACCGCCCTTGAGAAACGAAGGAAATTCTTTTTCTTTCTTCCTTGTTTGTTTAATGCTCAACCTTTCACTCTCTCTTGGAGAAAGAAATAAAGGATCAACTGAAAGTGGAAATTATTGGTCAGTTTTGGAAGGAGACCACCCCGGATGGAATTGTAATTAAAGCTGACAGGTGAATGTATAAAATCAACAGAATCAGGTGTCCAGGCTTCCTGATTGCAAACCGGCTCAAAACCGTAGACAGGTGATTTAAGCCAGATATCCAAAGTTGACATTAAATTTAAATGGAGAGACAATCCAATCACTTACCACCCCATGCCATTGACAAGCTGTAGGGCAACACTAAACCCTTACACACCAAATGGTAGCTCACCTGCTGAATCCCTGATGAATCGAAAAATCCGATTACACATTGACATCTTATGTCCAAAACCACATCACTCCATTAGGAGAAACACAAAAATGGAACGGCAGTACAATCGCCACCATGGTTCTATTCAAAGAAAATTCTTGGCAAGAGACTACTGGAACAACACAGAAACATGGACCCAAGGACATATTGTACACCAAAATGGAAATGTCACACAACATAAATGCCCAAAATTCCATTTGGGTTCGACATTCCAACCAACTGAGACCATCACATCTTCCAGCAGGAATACAACAAGACCCTACCATTCCATTGAACATCTTGTTAAACACCTTTGACTTACCACAGAAAACTCCAGCAACTTCCCAGAAAACCGAAGCTGAAACACAGGATCTAAAAGTCTGGAAGTCAGTTTGCACCCACTGTACAGCACAGCACTTGCAGGTTGATCCTTACCTGAAGTTGTACAAATGACAATTTTAAAGGGGAAATGTTAAGACAAATAAAACCATATTCCAAGGGAAATAACTCTTTCCTATTTCAAACAGAATTATCTCCCTTCAGAGTCATGTGATCAATACACCATTCAGACGCCACAACAGAGACTTGGACTATTGACATCATGGGATAAGGACATATATATTTCTCCTGTCCTAATGGTCGTGACACACAACTCAATAACTTCAGACTATGATTCAGTATGTATACATGTCGTAATATACTATGTGCTCTCAATGTAAATAAAATGTTTATTTCAAGTCAACTGTGAGTAACAATTGCTTTTTCTATCGTTTTCATACGTTTGTTTCTCCATGTGCTACACACACACACACACACACACTCGTCCACGGACCATGAATCTAACTGCATATAAAGCATTTATAGTTATGAGATAGCAAACACCCCACGCCATATTGAAATGGTTTCAACAAAAAACAACAAATTTGAAAATACGGTCAGAACAACGCAGTGATTGTCACAGAGAATGTCAAACGAGAGACTCATTGGGAACACATGGAGTGAAGACGCATAAAATTTCTCTCTCTCTTTTCCACGCGATAGTAACATGAACACTGCTTATAAGCCGAACCCCAAGGGGAGGGGAACAAAGACTGTATTACTTCTGACAACAACAGACATAGTAACAGTAGTACTTTGCGGACTCTGAAAAAAGTTGGATTGTATTTTCTTCTAATTCTTTTGTTTTTACTATCTCTCTGTTTTGCTCTACAAAGAAATAAAATATAATCTTTAGTCCACATAGACTGGCCTTCAATACTGTCTTGTTATCTTTTCTTTGTTCTTGTCTGTTTCCCTTATTTTTCCATATGCACCCAACCACCTCTTGGTTTTTAGTTGCTGAGGAGTGCAGCACAAAGATTACACAACTTATTTAACCATGTGAATCAGGGTTACATGAAACCTTCGCAACTCTTAAGAAAAATGCAATCCTTATTAGGAGACAACACCATGTCTGAAGCGGTGTTAAAGAAACTGTGGAGGGATAAACTACAAACACATATAATACAGATACTCTTATCACTCCCCGATGATTTGCAGCTGAAGAAAATAGCAGAGACAGCAGACAAAATACATGACAACAACCAGGACAAAAATGTATATGCCACAGCACAGGCACCAACAAATACAGCAACATTAACAGACAAGTCAGATAAATTGTCGCAGCTGTATAAGCAAATGGCTAATCTCAGCTTACAAGTAAAGAGACTGGTACAAGCACAAAAATCTCAGGGTTCTCGTTCAAAATTCAGAAATAGATCTAACTCACCACACAGAAATCGAAGTAGGTCGAACTCTATTTCCAGAGAACGATTTACCCATGATACCTTTTGGTATCATTATAAATTTGAAAGATATGCAAAAAAGTTTACAGAACCATGTTATAGAAATTATCATGGAGTCACCAACTGGGTGCCCCGTGATTGGATCAAAAGCAACCAATCACGGGCTACCTTTTTAGATTTTCAACAAACTCCCCATGTGAGAGGGTTTTAGAAACTCCCTTCCTCTTTTGCTTGTTGGGACCTTACAGACAAGACGCCCCTGTCTGCTCTCCATCATTTAGACCCAGGATACGTGAGGGGATTTGACAGCAACTGAAGCACAGAAGTCATGGCTCTATTTCTTCAACCCAGCCTTAACGACACAGGAAATATAAACTGTTACAAGGACGCATCTTTCAGATAAGTTCCGCAAACCGGACTGTTTGCAGGAGAATATCCTTTCTTCTTTTCTCTCTTTTCCAGTAAATACAAGTTTATAACATCTTCATCTGTGTTTGTGTTCCTTTCTTCTTGCCAACATCACAATATTGTTAACAATTAAAATTGGGAAATTCCCAATAATTCCCAATAATGCAACTTCAATTCAAAGACTTCTCACATTTCTACACAACACCAGAAAACGATTGTGCCAGCAGCATGTAAAAACGACATTAGCTGCTGGATTAGAATAAGGGCGTCATCTATTTTGACAAAAATAACTGATATTTATTTTTAGTCAACACCGGCGCTCAAATTAGTGTTATCCCACCAAATACAAAATAGCTTGCATTCTCCACATACATGCTACAGGCAGCAAACGGATCAAAGATAGAAACATACGGAGAAATATCACTAATGCTCGATTTGGACCTACGAAAATCTTTTCCATTGATTTTCACTCAAGCAAATGTAAAAACACCAATCCTAAGAGTGGATTTCTTAACCCATTTTGACTTATCAGTGAATATGGCTACACGCTCTCTCATCGACAGTCACACAAAACTAAGAACAAAGGGAATCACCTCAACAGGAATTAGTTCGACAATACCAACTGCTAATGCCGTACATGATTTAATAAATAAATTTCCTACACTAAGCACGCCATACACATACACATACAAAGGAAATCCACCACACCACTAAACACTATATCACCATATCTGGACAACCTACATCTGCATCACCATGCAGATGTAATCCAGACAAATATAAAATAGCAAAAGATGAATTTCAGCATATGTTGCAATTAGACATGATGCATTACTCAAATAGCCAACACTCCTCTCCACTACATATGGTTCTGAAGCCAAACACTGGCACATGGCAACCCTGTGGGGATTTTAGATTGTTGGTTGTTTTGTTTTTATGGCATATCAACCTCACCGGGTCATTTATTGCCAACTAAATTTTATTTATTTATTTATTGCTGGTAATACCTTTTCCTTTCAACAATTTATTGTTGTTTTTATATAAGTTTTGTATCTAGTAATACTTTTTCTTTTTCTAGTTTCAAGATTAATTGGGATTTGTTTTTAAGAGCATCGTCTCCAAGTCCTACCCTGTTATTTAATCCATAACTGGAGGGAAGGGACGCATTAATACCTTTTCCAAGGGTACCAGTGCTTAAGTGACTGCAGGGTATTCAACTGGAATTTTAACTCGGCTCACCAATTTCTCTTTCTGAGCTGATATCCACTGCACCACAACGCACATCCGTCACTAAACGCTTACAGAACCTGGTATTCCCAAGCAGTCACCCATCTAAGTACTGACCAGACTCAACATTGCTTAACTTCGATGATTGAGTGAGAACCGGTGTATTCAATGTGATATGGCCGTAAGCCAAGGATTTTAGAAATCCCAATGCAAACACAGTTCCTGAAAGATATGCTATACCATATTTACATGGTTTTGCCATGAGTTTGCAGGGAACCAGTTTTCACAGAATTAGATTTGATTAAGGCGTACGACCAAATTCCAGTAGCAGGGGAAGACATCAAGAAAACTGCAATTACTATTCCTTTCGGACTCTACAAATTCACCAGGATGACATTTGGGTTACATAATGCCACCCAAACATTTCGAAGACTCATTGACAAAGTTTTGAGAGGAATGCTTTTTACTTATGCATATATTACTTATTGTTAGCCGTGATAGAAAAGAACACCTATATCATATGCAACAAGGCTTCGAGAAACTGCCATGTGACCAACATAAATGGAATTACATGCAAACTGTAAAGGGTGCTGTGAACCCCATAAGTACCCTATTTAATGACCCCTAGGAACAGCCACCTCCCTGAAGAGAAAGAGAAAATTCCCAGAAATAAAGTTTTCTTTGTTCCTTGTAGAATTTTTACTTGACTGATAATTAAGAGAAACACAGTTTTCTTTTCAACCAAAGCTAGATAATTTCTTATGACTGAAATGATAAAACACAGATGATTTGACGAGAAATAAATTTTTGGAACGATAATTAAAATTTGACTGTTAGACTGGACCATGCCCTTCGAACAATGGTAAAAGTAGGTACCTACAAAAAAAAAAATCACTGCTCACTTTCAATACCTCAATTTAAATTTAATTTTTAAAAATAAAAATGTTTTCTTGAAGCTTTAATTTTAGCTTTAATTGAAAGCCAAAAGATTAAATTTACTAATTACAGTAAGCAAAATACCCTGGTTTAGTTCAAACCGAAATTATATTGCTCGGAATCACAAATTTAACTACTGAAAATTTTTTTTTTAAATTTACCGCCATCATTGAGTAATCAACACATCATGTAAACAGTAGCTAAATTTCTGTTTTAAAAATCTTGCACAAAAAAAATATACCTCTTTGACACATTATTTAAGTTGATTTTTATAATTGAAACTTACCTTTATCTGATTTCAAACAAGAATTAAGTGCTTACTGTCGGGAAATTTACGAAATAAATCACTCTTTAATAATAGTAGCCCTCTTGTCAGCACTTATCTAGGCGATAAATTACGTGTTGACAAGTAGCAGGTGTGAATGATGTTTGGATGGCGACCGAAAGTGACAAAAAATTCGTGTAGCTTAAAACGTAATATTTGGAAATTTAAATATTTTTTTGTTGTTTTTTAACTAAATAGTAAAATTAAAAATTTAACATAATATTTTCAGCAAGTATAATATTTTATAGAATTTTAGTTTAGATTTATAGCCAGACTATGCTTTCTGAATAAATAAAAATAAAATATGCTTTCTGAATAAATAAAAATAAAATGTGCTTTAAAAATATGCTTTCTGAATGAATAAAAATTTAAATTTCTTTTAAAAGAATTAAATTAAAATAACCGAACTAAGTTATGTTATTTATTAATATTTTTCTGAAATATTAAATATTTTTATGTTTAGATATTACATATTTATCTTAGATTATTAATATGCTTTCTGAAAAAATTAAATTTCTTTTAGAATTATTTTAATTTAATAAAAAAAGAAT
Source organism: Ascarosepion bandense (assembly GCA_037127315.1). Classification (NCBI taxonomy): domain Eukaryota; kingdom Metazoa; phylum Mollusca; class Cephalopoda; order Sepiida; family Sepiidae; genus Ascarosepion; species Ascarosepion bandense. The sequence continues at coordinate 1,072,680 of JBBBDQ010001014.1, read as the reverse complement.
GAAATTAGAATCAAAGTGTGGTTTGTGTAGTTTTCGATGTAAGGGGAATTCATCCAAACACTTGTTAACTTCTAAAAACAATACGACCTCTACGGAAACTTGTTATGACCCCTATGGAACACCGTACTTAATAAAAATTTCCAAAATTTAATTTTTTTTAATTATTTTAAAAGTAAAATTGGTGAATGATTTTTATTAAACTTTTCAATTTTCGATAGGCAATGTGATAATCAATTCTTAAGTAAAAAAGAAATTCAACAACATTTTTATAACAGGTTTTTAAAATATTTTTAACACTTTTATGAATTATTATAATAAAAAAAATAAAAAATATAAACAATTATTTCAAAATTTTATTACTAAACGAAAAAATTTTTTTTCTTCAGACTATAATGTCCTTAATAATTATTATTTATTCCAGCAATTAAAAGTTTATCAAATTAAATTATATCAGAGTTTTATTGCCTTTTTATCTTACTCTTCGGAGCAGATTTTCGGCCAGGTTGTCCACTTTAGAATAAAAAACATAGATGATTTATATGCCCCAATGAGTCCTGCATTTAACTAATAAAAAATTTTTTACAGCTAATTAAAATTTCATGGATTTACGTAGAGGGGGGGTAACAGAGTTAAAAAAAAATATTTTCACCAAGAAATTTTTAAAAATAAGAATTTCATTCATTTGTGAATGAGTACTGAAAGTTTCATTCAGATCTGACTATTATTTGATTTTTGCGAGAATTTTCAAATTAATGTGTTTGTTACCGTCAAAAAATGGGTTGTGTCATCATTACCATGTAACCTATTGTAATAAAGGGGTAATTTTTTTTTTTAGCAGCTAACTCAAATAAAACAACATTTTCTATCAAAATTTCGAAAATGTTTGCAGGGATTCAAAAATTTTTTTAAAATAATTAAAAATTGCTTTGATCTTTCCTCTTAATAAAAATATAAATATTTTAATGGAAAAAGTTTGTTTTATTAAGTTTATGAACTTTTTTATTCATACTATGCTGTTTCATGCTGTTTTTTAGCGATATTTTGGAGGTAGTTAGGTAAAAGGCACTCATGCTTTAATCAGGCAACCAAAAAAGAGGATCCCTTAATGCTAAATGTACCAAAAGTGCATCACAGCCACCTCCCAAACAGTTGAGAAACGTGGGGGTCGGCTGGTTTTGAGACAGTTGAGAAACGTGGGAGTCGGCTGGTTTTCAGACAGTTGAGAAACGTGGGGGTCGGCTGGTTTTCAGACAGTTGAGAAACGTGGGGGTCGGCTGGTTTTCAGACAGTTGAGAAACATGGGGGTCGGCTGGTTTTCAGACAGTTGAGAAACGTGGGGGTCGGCTGGTTTTCAGACAGTTGAGAAACGTGGGGGTCGGCTGGTTTTCCAACAGTTGAGAAACGTGGGGGTCGGCTGGTTTTCAGACAGTTGAGAAACGTGGGGGTCGGCTGGTTTTCAGACAGTTGAGAAACGTAGGGGTCGCTCGGTTTTCAGACAGTTGAGAAACGTGGGGGTCGGCTGGTTTTCAGACAGTTGAGAAACGTGGAGGTCGGTTGGTTTTCAGACAGTTGAGAAACGTGGGGGTCGGCTGGTTTTCAGACAGTTGAGAAACGTAGGGGTCGCTCGGTTTTCAGACAGTTGAGAAACGTGGGGGTCGGCTGGTTTTCAGACAGTTGAGAAACGTAGGGGTCGCTCGGTTTTCAGACAGTTGAGAAACGTGAGGGTCGGCTGGTTTTCAGACAGTTGAGAAACGTAGGGGTCGCTCGGTTTTCAGACAGTTGAGAAACGTGGGGGTCGGCTGGTTTTCAGACAGTTGAGAAACGTACGGGTCGCTCGGTTTTCAGACAGTTGAGAAACGTGGGGGTCGGTTGGTTTTCAGACAGTTGAGAAACGTGGGGGTCGGTTGGTTTTCAGACAGTTGAGAAACGTGGGGGTCGGCTGGTTTTCAGACAGTTGAGAAACGTAGGGGTCGCTCGGTTTTCAGACAGTTGAGAAACGTGGAGGTCGGTTGGTTTTCAGACAGTTGAGAAACGTGGGGGTCGGCTGGTTTTCAGACAGTTGAGAAACGTGGGGGTCGGCTGGTTTTCAGACAGTTGAGAAACGTGGGGGTCGGCTGGTTTTCAGACAGTTGAGAAACGTAGGGGTCGCTCGGTTTTCAGACAGTTGAGAAACGTGGGGGTCGGCTGGTTTTCAGTCAGTTGAGAAACGTGGGGGTCGGTTGGTTTTCAGACAGTTGAGAAACGTAGGGGTCGCTCGGTTTTCAGACAGTTGAGAAACGTGGGGGTCGGCTGGTTTTCAGACAGTTGAGAAACGTGGGGTCGCTCGGTTTTCAGACAGTTGAGAAACGTGGGGGTCGGCTGGTTTTCAGACAGTTGAGAAACGTGGGGGTCGGCTGGTTTTCAGACAGTTGAGAAACGTGGGGGTCGGCTGGTTTTCAGACAGTTCAGAAACGTAGGGGTCGCTCGTTTTTCAGACAGTTGAGAAACGTGGGGGTCGGCTGGTTTTCAGACAGTTGAGAAACGTGGGGGTCGGCTGGTTTTCAGACAGTTGAGAAACGTGGGGGTCGGTTGGTTTTCAGACAGTTGAGAAACGTGGGGGTCGGCTGGTTTTCAGACAGTTTAGAAACGTAGGGGTCGCTCGGTTTTCAGACAGTTGAGACACGTGGGGGTCGGCTGGTTTTCAGACAGTTGAGAAACGTGGGGGTCGCTCGGTTTTCAGACAGTTGAGAAACGTGGGGGTCGGCTGGTTTTCAGACAGTTGAGAAACGTGGGGGTCGGCTGGTTTTCAGACAGTTGAGAAACGTGGGGGTCGCTCGGTTTTCAGACAGTTGAGACACGTGGGGGTCGCTCGGTTTTCAGACAGTTGAGACACGTGGGGGTCGCTCGGTTTTCAGACAGTTGAGAAACGTGGGGGTCGCTCGGTTTTCAGACAGTTGAGAAACGTGGGGGTCGGCTGGTTTTCAGACAGTTGAGAAACGTGGGGGTCGGCTGGTTTTCAGACAGTTGAGAAACGTGGGGGTCGGCTGGTTTTCAGACAGTTGAGAAACGTGGGGGTCGGCTGGTTTTCAGACAGTTGAGAAACGTGGGGGTCGCTCGGTTTTCAGACATTTGAGAAACGTGGGGGTCGGCTGGTTTTCAGACAGTTGAGAAACGTGGGGGTCGGCTGGTTTTCAGACAGTTGAGAAACGTGGGGGTCGGCTGGTTTTCAGACAGTTGAGAAACGTAAAGGGGGTCGCTCGGTTTTCAGACATTTGAGAAACGTGGGGGTCGGCTGGTTTTCAGACAGTTGAGAAACGTGGGGGTCGCTCGGTTTTCAGACAGTTGAGAAACGTAGGGGTCGCTCGGTTTTCAGACAGTTGAGAAACGTGGGGGTCAGCTGGTTTTCAGATAGTTGAGAAACGTGGGGGTCGGTTGGTTTTCAGACAGTTGAGAAACGTGGGGGTCGGCTGGTTTTCAGACAGTTGAGAAACGTGGGGGTCGGCTGGTTTTCAGACAGTTGAGAAACGTAGGGGTCGCTCGGTTTTCAGACAGTTGAGAAACGTGGGGGTCGGCTGGTTTTCAGACACTTGAGAAACGTGGGGGTCGGCTGGTTTTCAGACAGTTGAGAAACGTGGGGGTCGCTCGGTTTTCAGACAGTTGAGAAACGTGGGGGTCGGCTGGTTTTCAGACAGTTGAGAAACGTAGGGGTCGCTCGGTTTTAAGACAGTTGAGAAACGTGGGGGTCGGTTGGTTTTCAGACAGTTGAAAAACGTAGGGGTCGCTCGGTTTTCAGACAGTTGAGAAACGTGGGGGTCGGCTGGTTTTCAGACAGTTGTGAAACGTAGGGTTCGCTCGGTTTTCAGACAGTTGAGAAACGTGGGGGTCGGCTGGTTTTCAGACAGTTGAGAAACGTAGGGGTCGCTCGGTTTTCAGACAGTTGAGAAACGTGGGGGTCGGTTGATTTTCAGACAGTTGAGAAACGTGGGGGTCGGTTGGTTTTCAGACAGTTGAGAAACGTGGGGGTCGGCTGGTTTTCAGACAGTTGAGAAACGTGGGGGTCGGCTGGTTTTCAGACAGTTGAGAAACGTAGGGGTCGCTCGGTTTTCAGACAGTTGAGAAACGTGGGGGTCGGCTGGTTTTCAGACAGTTGAGAAACGTGGGGGTCGGTTGGTTTTCAGACAGTTGAGAAATGTGGGGGTCGGCTGGTTTTCAGACAGTTGAGAAACGTGGGGGTCGGCTGGTTTTCAGACAGTTGAGAAACGTAGGGGTCGCTCGGTTTTCAGACAGTTGAGAAACGTGGAGGTCGGTTGGTTTTCAGACAGTTGAGAAACGTGGGGGTCGCTCGGTTTTCAGACAGTTGAGAAACGTAGGGGTCGCTCGGTTTTCAGACAGTTGAGAAACGTGGGGGTCGGCTGGTTTTCAGACAGTTGAGAAACGTGGGGGTCGGTTGGTTTTCAGACAGTTGAGAAACGTAGGGGTCGCTCGGTTTTCAGACAGTTGAGAAGCGTGGGGGTCGGCTGGTTTTCAGACAGTTGAGAAACGTGGGGGTCGCTCGGTTTTCAGACAGTTGAGAAACGTGGGGGTCGGCTGGTTTTCAGACAGTTGAGAAACGTAGGGGTCGCTCGGTTTTCAGACAGTTGAGAAACATGGGGGTCGGCTGGTTTTCAGACAGTTGAGAAACGTAGGGGTCGCTCGGTTTTCAGACAGTTGAGAAACGTGGGGGTCGGTTGGTTTTCAGACAGTTGAGAAACGTGGGGGTCGGTTGGTTTTCAGACAGTTGAGAAACGTGGGGGTCGGCTGGTTTTCAGACAGTTGAGAAACGTGGGGGTCGGCTGGTTTTCAGACAGTTGAGAAACGTGGGGGTCGGCTGGTTTTCAGACAGTTGAGAAACATAGGGGTCGCTCGGTTTTCAGACAGTTGAGACACGTGGGGGTCGGCTGGTTTTCAGACAGTTGAGAAACGTGGGGGTCGCTCGGTTTTCAGACAGTTGAGAAACGTGGGGGTCGGCTGGTTTTCAGACAGTTGAGAAACGTGGGGGTCGGCTGGTTTTCAGACAGTTGAGAAACGTGGGGGTCGCTCGGTTTTCAGACAGTTGAGAAACGTGGGGGTCGGCTGGTTTTCAGACAGTTGAGAAACGTGGGGGTCGGTTGGTTTTCAGACAGTTGAGAAACGTGGAGGTCGGCTGGTTTTCAGACAGTTGAGAAACGTGGGGGTCAGCTGGTTTTCAGACAGTTGAGAAACGTAGGGGTCGCTCGGTTTTCAGACAGTTGAGAAACGTGGGGGTCGGTTGGTTTTCAGACAGTTGAGAAACGTGGGGGTCGCTCGGTTTTCAGACAGTTGAGAAACGTGGGGGTCGGCTGGTTTTCAGACAGTTGAGAAACGTGGGGGTCGGTTGGTTTTCAGACAGTTGAGAAAAGTGGGGGTCGGCTGGTTTTCAGACAGTTGAGAAACGTGGGGGTCAGCTGGTTTTCAGACAGTTGAGAAACGTGGGGGTCGCTCGGTTTTCAGACAGTTGAGAAACGTGGGGGTCGGCTGGTTTTCAGACAGTTGAGAAACGTGGGGGTCGGTTGGTTTTCAGACAGTTGAGAAACGTTGGGGTCGCTCGGTTTTCAGACAGTTGAGAAACGTGGGGGTCGGCTGGTTTTCAGACAGTTGAGAAACGTGGGGGTCGGTTGGTTTTCAGACAGTTGAGAAACATCAGGGTCGGTTGGTTTTCAGACAGTTGAGAAAAGTACAGTACAGTACAGAGCGAGTTAACACAAGAGATATGATATCACATGACTGCCTGCCTTCATTACTCAGTCACCAGGACACTGTCACCAGGAATCATGAGTGGGTGGAGATTTTACTCCTTTGCAGGTGGGGTACAGTTGGCACAAGGGAGAAAGGAAACAGAGCACACAAACACTACTCCTACACAAAATTCACAATTTGGAGAGAAACATTTCAAATATATACTCGGCCAGATGATAAATGAAGAAATTTGAGTAATGTGATTATGGCTCTTCACAAATCACAGGAAATTGTGGAGAGCTATGATCACCAATATCGTGACACATGCAAGAAAATGATTTGTATGTAATTACAGTACTGTTACTAAATAGTTCTCTAAAGTAGCAATAATTTCATATTTAATTTCCATTTATTTTATAAAACTCACCTCTGCCACCTTATTGTCACTTAAAAAGCAATAAGGAGTTCCAAAATAAGATATATATATCAAAAATTCATTTTTGATAATCACTTGCAACTTCTTTTTTTTAATTATTTAGTCAGCAGAGTATCTGGCAGTAGTAGGGCCGTGCTCAGGGCCCTCCCCCACCGCAGACCCTGCAATTGCGGCCGGGGGGGTTCAAGGTTTCAGTTCTTACAATAGTGCAGAAAATCGATAATATGTATATATGTAAAAGGCAAGATGTTTGTGTGTGTGTCTGTTTATCTGCCTGTATGTCTATTTTTTCAGCCCCTTTATTTTAGTTTTTGCTTCGGGTTTGGCTCTAAGTTGGTATAATTGTAGTTCTTAGTCTCAGCCAGGATACCATTTACTCAGAGGACTTATTTAGCCTTGAAAATTCAGTTTACAATGAAAAAAACTTATTTGATATCGAAACCAGGAAATCAAAATTTGACTTGCATCCATTCATTTTTCTTTCAGTCTACGGTTTCGCTTTAACTGGAAACAACTAATGCTTTTTAGTCTTTCGTTACAACGTCCAAAGAGTCTGAGCTCCAGGACCATTGATTAGTTTTAAAGCTTTCATTACAGCCAAGCAACGCCGGGCTATACTGCTAGTATATATATGTGTGTATGTATGTGTATATATATATATATATATATATATATATATATATATATATTAGTCATCCACATGCAAGCCTGTTTCGCTGTATCACAGCTCATCAGTGTGGCTAGACATATCCACTTGCTTCTGGCCGGGATCGAAAACTCCACCGATTTGGTGTCAGTCGGAATCTCTACTCCCTAAACCATCAGGGCATGGGGTCAGAGAAGGGAAATATATATATATATATATATATATTAGCGACAATTTACCAATCGCACCTAATATATATATTTTTAGGTGCGATTGGTAAATTGTCGCAATTATTTTATTATTTTGAATATTCTTCAGGCTGAGTCTGAGCTCCAGGACCATGGATTAGTTTTAAAGCTTTCATTACACCCGAGCAACCCCGGGCTATACTGCTAGTAATTTTAATAAAATGTTATTTTGTCTGTGATTCACCCCATTCCATAATTGCAAAGAAGCCTAATGTCTTTGAGATTTTGACTGAAATAAGCAAATACAGTAGAAACGAAGAGAGAAACTAAAAATGTAAAATTTATAAAATGAGGAAGAAAGAACAAGATTAAAAAGAACAAGTGTACATATCATTTTTTTGTCATTAAATAATAAAAACTTACAAAATAAACTTGGAAAGTGAAAAGCAGAGAACTTTGCTATCTGAGTCCCGTTTCAAGCACAAGTGCCTCTAATAAAGTCTGACATTCTCCACTTATATACGGTTCATACATCCATGCTGAGGTACAAAACATCATCAAGTGACGATCCATAACGTGCGCAATATTGCAGGCCAAATTCTCCTTCAAAATATATTCCATCTGGTAAGCTTCGTGAATCTTTTGGGAAGTAGTTTCTGTCAAATATTTAGAGAAAAATGTCATTAAAACATTCCATGCATTTAATAAATAATTGACTATATAATTAATATAATACATAATTGACTATATAATTAATATAATACATAATTGACTATATAATTAATATAATACATAATTTATGAAAAAATTTGGATGCAAAGAATTTTTATTTTCTACTAACAAAGAAATATGTTGGTTTGGTTGGTTGTTTTGTTTTTGTGGCATATCAACCTCGGCGGGTCATTTATTGCCAACTAAATCAATTAGAGTAGATAGACTAAACTATCACCCAGTTCACACTCCACCCACGTCTATTGAACAGGTGAAGAGGCTCATCCCTTGTTCCTTGTTTAGGATGTGGTTTCCGGCTTTCTCTTTTCCAATCTTTTCCTTCCTACATACCCCGCTGCGCTTCAGTGACGTTACCGCCTTGCTCAGGGTGATATGATTAAAAAAAAAAAAAAAAATTTATTTATTTATTGCTGGTAATACCTTTTACTTTCAACAGTTTATTGTTGCTTTTATATAAGTTTTGTGTCTAGTAATCTTTTTTTCATTTCGAGGACCACGATTCATTGAGATTTGTTAAGGGCAGGGTCCCCAAGTCCAACCCTGTTATTTAACCTATAACTGGAGGGAAGGGACAAATTAATACCTTTCCCAAGGGCACCAGGGCTTAAGTAAATGCAGGGTATTCAACTGGAATTCGAACTCGGCTCACCATTTTCTCTTTCTGAGCCAATATCCACTGCACCACAACGCACATCCGTCACTAAACGCTTACAGCACCTGGTATTCTCAAGCGGTCATCCATCTAAGTACTGACCAGGCTCAACGAAAGAAATATGTAAACAATATCATAAATCAAAATAAAGCCAAAAGAGTATAAAATATCGATAACAAGTATCTAACCTTTGATATAAATGCACCTAAATTGGTGCATTATATGATTAAATATGGGGTATTATGTCCCAGTGATTTTTGCCAGTTTTTTTTACAATTGACATCTTTATCCTATGAAGTTACATTTATTTGTGAATATTTTAATTTTTTAAAATTCTGTTTCCCATCAAAATACAAACGACAACGAGTAAGAAATAAGCAGAAAGTAATAGTTAACACGAATTCAACAATGGAAAAAACAAGAGAAGCCATTTTTATTAAATGAACAAAACAAAGATTCCGAGTGACATACAGATAGAGTTTGAGTTTTGTTTAACGGCATATCAACACCTCTGTGGGTTATTTAATACCAAAAAGCAGGGTTTTAAGGTATTTTTTATAATGTTCAGTTACAGTGAGAATGTGAGTGAGTTTTGTTTAACAGCATATCAACCTCTGTGGGTTATTTATTGGCCAAAAGGTGGGGTTTTGGGGTATTATTTATCATGTTTGCTTATAGTGAGAATATGATTTTGAGTTTTGTTTAATGGCATATCAACCTCTGTAGGTTATTTAATACCAAAAAGCGGGGTTTTAAGGTATTTTTTTTAATGTTCAGTTATAGTGAGAAGATTAATTTAATCAATTTAATTGAATAAATTTTTATTTTTTATTTTAGAAAACTGAAGATGTCTTTTAGATTTGTATTCAAAAATGTATTGCTGGTAATAATTTTTTTCCTTCAAAAATCTATTATGGCAATAATTTGTTTTTTCCTTCAAAAATGTGTTATGGTAATAATTTTTTCTTTCAAAAATGTATTGTTGGTAATATTTTTCCTTCAAAAATTTATATTTTACTATAAAAGTCTATTCTTATGTATATATTTCTATAAAAGTCTATTCTTTTATACTTTCATAGTGTTTTGACCCAGTTTAGTGGGTGGGGGAACTATTTACCCATAGCCTAACAGGTGCTACCACTCTGGGTCAGGGTGGACCTGGGAACAACAGCAATTAAGCGGTGGTTCCATACTTCTCAAAACTTCCCAATCAGAGGCCTGGCTACCGGATGCAGTTTACCATCATGCCCAGAACCCTGTTGTGATTGAGGTTCATTACTTCTGAAAGTGAAAAAGAGGAGGAAAATTTCAAAGATACTTTCTTCTTCTTCCCAATCAGAGGCCTTGCTGCCGGATGCAGTTTACCATCATACCCAGGACCACATACAGAGGGAACTCTTTCACTTAAAAACAAATTCATAATTATTGGAGTTATTGGAGTAGATAGACTGAACTATCGCCCGGTTCACACTCCACCCACGTCTATTGTACAGGTGAAGAGGCTCATCCCTTGTTCCCTGTTTAGGATGCAGTTTCCGATTTTCTCTTTTCTAATCTTCTCACTCTTATGTAGCCCCTTGCACATCGGTGGTGTTACCGCCTTGCTTGGGGTGATATGATTAAAAAAAAAAAAAAAAAACTGTAAAAGAAACTTGATGAAATTCCATCAATTCCAAAATGCTCATTATGATGTGAACATTTTCCAAGAATCATATCTGTCATTTTGAAGCAATATACAGATGTGAACAAACATTTTCATGTCTGAAACAGAGTAAAAACAAGATCACAATTAACTGATTAAATTTTTAAAATTTTCTGCTCCTCTCAGTAACTAATTTCAGTCCAAACATGAAACATTTGACAAAACTGAAATAGACTCTAAAGTTTCATTAAGCTATACAATACACATCATCTTTTTTATATTAAACTAGCAGTATAGCCCGGCGTTGCTCGGGTGTAATGAAAGCTTTAAAATTAATCCATGGTCCTGGAGCTCACTCAGCCTAAAGAATATTTGTGCGAAGATTGGTGAGAATCGGATAAAAATTGTGGATTTGTATAAAGGACATACAGACAGATAAACAGACACACATACAAATATCTTGCCTTTTATATATAATCGATTTTCTGCACTATTGTAAGAGCTGCAACCTTGAAACTTCTGAATATCGTTTCTTATGTCTTTGTCTAGGAGTGTATCAAATTTGATTAAAATCAAACCACTCCTTCTATAACCCGATTTTTTCGATTATTGATTTTCGATATTTATCGGGGGTACCTTGACACAAAACCTAGCTAAGAACACTCGCAAACACTTATAATACAACTGTGTAAATTTTCAAGAAAATCGGTTCAGTCGTTTCGGAGTCTATAGGTAACGGGGGGGGGGGGGGCACACAGACAAAGTTCCATTTATAAATAAGTTTAGGTTTAGATTTAGATTATATAGAAATAATAAATATATCTATATAAAGATTTTTGCAACTAAAAGTAAAAACATTTGTTTGGCCCCTGCAGACTTGTGGGTAGAAAAATGGTTGCATGGTACATGGAAGTTTGGTTAATGTTGATCTAAAGACTCAAGTGAATCGTTATTGATTGTAAAATAACAAAAGCAAATGGTTCACACATTATAATGGCTACTGAATGAAACTGCTAGAATTTTTTTTTTCTGAGAGGAATATAAATATTTTTTCTATAAAAAAAGAAAGCTTACTGAGGTGACATATTTACATAGAAAGTCACGAAGAGTATCAATAGCCATGTGCATGGGTGGTGCAGTGGATATCATCTCAGAATGACAAATCAGGTAGCTGAGTTCAAATCCCAGGTAAATTCCTTGCATTTACTTATGCACAAATACCCTTGGGAAAAGTATTAACCCATCACTTCCCTCCAGTTATGGGTTAAATAACAGCACAGGTTGGGTTTCTATAGCCTTAGCTGGCAACCAGTCTACCACAGAAAGCAATGGTAACCTACTGCGGGATAATCTTCTGCCCAGTCAGTCATGTCTCGTTTGAGACATGATAGCCCAAGCATCTATCACTTATGGCACTTAACTGACTGAATATAATAGTTGAAAACAATTAAAACTTCTACTGGGCATAAAGTGGGGGATCTATTTTCTATTGTTATGAAGTAATAAACTAATCCCCCCAATAATTACTACTTATTAATATAATGATATATTATAATTCATCACTTCTCACTCCAGTTATGGGTTAAATAACAGGACAGATTGGGTTCTATAGCCTTGGCTGGCAACCAATATTCCGCAGAAAATAATGGCAACCTACTGCGGGATAATCTTCTGCCCAGTCAGTCATGTCTCTTTTGAGACATGATCGCCCAAGCATCTATCACTTATGGCACTTAACTGACTGAATATAATAGTTGAAAACAATTAAAACTTCTATTGGGCATAAAGTGGGGGATCTATTTTCTATTGTTATGAAGTAATAAACTAATCCCCCAATAATTACTACTTATTAATATAATGATATATTATAATTCATCACTTCTCACTCCAGTTATGGGTTAAATAACAGGACAGATTGGGTTCTATAGCCTTGGCTGGCAACCAATCTTCCGCAGAAAATAATGGCAACCTACTGCGGGATAATCTTCTGCCCAGTCAGTCATGTCTCTTTCGAGACATAATCGCCCAAGCGTGTATCATATGGCACTTAACTGACTGACTGATTAGCCATGAGGCAGTTGAGTGCTTACTACTTCCATTGACTTAGTAACACTACATAACAATGGTGTCACCAATATCTAAAGAAGCAAATGAACAATCATCAGTTGATAATTATGAGCAAACACAAGCATGGAGTCTAGCAGTTAAAGCTTAAACAAAAATGATAAAGGATTTGAAATCAGTTGGAGGAGAAAACCATATAACGGATCTTTTCTTGGCAACCAAATCTGCTGCTATGAAAGTCGGCTCCCTGTGCAGGGCCCGGAAATTTTTCCCACCTGAAACTATTCTGCACATATACAAATCTACCATCCGCCCGTGTATTGAATATTGCTGCCATATCTGGTCGGGTGCCCCTGCTGCTCTCCTTGGGCTTCTTGACAAAATACAAAGGAGGATCTGTAACGTGGTTGATACTGACTTGGCAGACCGGCTGCAGCCGCTCTCACACCGGCGTGATGTAGCTTCCCTGTGCCTCTTCTACAAGTACTTTCATGGCTTCTGCTCCGATGAGCTTAGATCACTGGTGCCGCCTAAGCACGAATTTACACGAGATACTAGATTAGCAACTAGGTCCCACCCTTTTACAGTTAAACAAATAAGATGTAACCGTAAATTCTACTCCAACAGCTTCTTTTCTCGCGCTTCCCACCTGTGGAACTCCCTTCCACAAGTCTGCTTTCCCGACAGTTACAATCTCCAGGTGTTTAAATGTAGGGTCAATAGACACCTCCTATCACACTAACTCCCAACTATTCTCACAACACTCTCATCTACCCAACCCTCATTCTCGGTATCCTCACCCGCCTATCACCCACCCTCTGTTATTTCCTATATTTAATCAGCCTTTCTCCACTCTACGTAGCCCCCTGCACAGTAGTGGCAGTGACATGCCTTGCTCGGGGTGAAACGCTTATAAAAAAAAAAAAAAAAAAAAAAAACTGCAGGTTGCGAGGCTATTATAAAGGTATCAGCAATTACATAACCTAGGAAAGTTGGAGCAAATGATGTTTGACGCTATAAGTAACAGTAAAAATCATAAGAAAAAGCGAGTGAATTCAGAGAAAGCTAAGTTCATGAACATCTAAACTTATTTATAAATGGAACTTTGTCTCTGTGTGTGCGTGTGTGTGCATATCCGTTACCTATAGATTCTGAAACGTCTGAACCAATTTTCTTGAAAATTTATACAGTTTTACTATAAGCATCTGCAAGTGTTCTTACCTAGGTTTTTGTGTCCAGGTACCCCCAATAAATATCGAAAATCGATAATCAAACAAATCGGGTTATAGAAGGAGTGGTCCGATTTTAATCAAATTTCATACACTCATAGACAAAGACATAAGAAACGATATTCAGAAGTTTCAAGGTTGCAGTTCTTACAATAGTGCAGAAAATCAATAATATATATATATATATATATATAAAAGGCAAGATGTTTGTGTGTGTGTCTGTTTATCTATCTGTACATCCTTTATACAAATCCACAATTTTTATCCAATCCTCATCAAACTTCACACAAATATTCTTTAGGCAGAGTCTGAGCTACAAGACCATGGATTAGTTTTAAAGCTTTCATTACACCCAAGCAACGCCAGGCTATACTGCTAGTATATATATTATAGATATATATATATATAAAACTATACACTGCTAGAGTTTGGTCAGAGTGATTAACAAAACAATCTTTATCTTTTATGGCAGCATGTGGTGTATTCACTGGATGTTGAGGAAGGTCTTCGTGTGGAGAATTTCAGTCGGTAGCTTGATTGAAAGTTCTTTTGATTCTTGAACAAATAGCCAAAGAGAGGTCTACGCCTGGCCGGTAGCCCAACAACTCTAGGGTTTTTTTACTATTTTTTCCCTTTTATGTAGAAACAGGAGCCTATATTCATTGGCCCTCTCTTTTTCTGGTTTCTTCCTTTTTTTCACTGTAATCATAGTTACCAGGCTATTTAATCTCTTTTTGGGAAGGGTAGAACCTGACCCAGTGACCTAATTCATACTACTCTCTTTTCTGGAGTGGCAGAACCCTGAAACGAATGACCAGTTACTACTACTGTTACTAAGGTGACTATTTTAGGCTTTTGGGGCGAAAAACGCTTCCAACTTCCTCGTTACAGTATAAATAGCTACAGCTATTACCCATGAGGTAGTTGCGCGCTTACCAGTTCTTGTTACTTCCTATATAACACTTACCATAATCTTTGTAAGTCCAAGATTGGAAAGGAATCACAGAATGAACATTTTCTTTCAAGTGATATTCTTCAAGTTTTAACAGGTTTTGAAATTTTGTGTTCAGTGAATTCAGTTTATCAACAATTTGTTTCTGCAAACAAAATAAAAGCCATGATTAAATGACAGCATAAGTTTGAGATTCTAAACACTTCAATAAAATTCTGATTTACTTTCACAGGTAAATGTTTCATTGTTTGCACACATACACCCAAAATGTCTTTAAAATATGTAAATTAGTCATAAGTCTGAGATTATTTTTCGAATAATAATTAAACACAAATACTGACTTGTGTTTACTAATAAATTTACTCCTCCCTACCATGAGTGGTATTAAGATATCATTTCAAAGATGATCAGTATTTACCGAATGATGCTTTATTTTAAAAATTCATACAGCAAATAAAAATCCAATATATTCACAAAGGCATACTAAAGATTTTGCTTTCAGTTTGATGGTAGCAGAGATGTTTAATATAAATACCAATGCAGTCTTTTTATTTACACTATTTACATTGTTCGGACTGTTGTTCTCATCTTTGTTGCCATATTCATTTTCAATATCTGTCTATATTTCTGAGATGAGGTATTGTAATTATTTACACTATTTACATTGTTCGGACTGTTGTTCTAATCTTTGTTGCCATATTCATTTTCAATATCTGTCTATATTTCTGAGATGAGGTATTGTAATTATTTACACCATTTACATTGTTCGGACTGTTGTCCTCATCTTTGTTGCCATATTCATTTTCAATATCTGTCTATATTTCTGAGATGAGGTATTGTAATTATTTACACTATTTACATTGTTCGGACTGTTGTTCTAATCTTTGTTGCCATATTCATTTTCAATATCTGTCTATATTTCTGAGATGAGGTATTGTAATTATTTACACTATTTACATTGTTCGGACTGTTGTCTTCATCATTGTTGCCATATTCACTTTCAATATCTGAAATATTGAAAGTGAATATGGCTGTAAATATGAGGACAACAGACTGAACGATGTAAATACTCAAAATAATTTAAAAAAACTCATCTTAGAAATATAATCAAATATTGAAGATGAATATGGCAACAAAGATGAGGACAAAAGTCCAGACAATTTAAATAGTGTAAATAATTACAATACCTAATCTCAGAAATAAAGACAAATAGTCTTTTCATATCATTTTATAAGAACTATTTTTTAACTTTTTGCTGAAAGCAATAACTCACCATAGATTCAACAAGTTTCAACAGTTCATCACAAAGTGACTCCATTTCAGTGGGCATCATTTGCAATTTTCTTGTTTCGTCATCTTCAGCTTTAAAACTATGAAAGGAAAAAAAAAACTTTAATTATGTTTTGTAATTATGTTCAGTTTATTTCCATGTATAATCCGCTGTTAACTGGTATAAAATTAAATTTAGGTAATATAACTTTAAATCAATCATTGTCGTCTTGCGGCCTTGGCCGAGATAGAACTCACTACACCCCACCAGTATTCCCTGTGCATTCGGAACCCTGGCGCAGTTTGTAGCGAAATTCATAATCTTGTCAAATAGCTGAATACTTGATGCTTCGCCAGGGCTACCAAGGGTGTTTTTATGATGACACCAACACTAGATGGGTTGCCTCTAGGCCCCATCTTGTTATTTAACCCATAACTGGAGGGAAGTGACGGATTAATACCTTTTCCCAATGGTACCAGTGATGAAATGAATGCAGGGTACTCAACTGCAATTCAAACTCAGCTCACCGATTTCTGTTTCCAAGCCGATATCCATTGCATCACAACGCACATCCGTCACTGAACGTTTACAGCACCTGTTATTCCCAAGTGGTCACCCAACTAACTACTGACCAGGCTCAACGTTGCTTAACTTTGGTGCTCGAATGAGAACCGGTGTATTCAACGTGATATGCTGCAAGCATTAAATCAATATTCAAATGGAAGACGCTGATCTGTCAAAAAACATAATTATTATTCTCTTTTATAATTTTTTTTTAAGCCATGGTTTTTTTAAGGGTTTCATTCCTTCATTATGGAAAAAATAGTCAGTGGCTCCCTTCAGTTTCTCCAAACTTTAGAATTCAAAGATATCCTTCTCCTAGACTGACTGCTACCCATAACGCTAGATAGCCCAGTACTTAATCCATAGGTTTTTTTTGGGGTTTTTTTAAATCGTTTCACCTCAAGCAAGGCATTCCACTGCCACTATTGCACTTGGGGCTACATAGGGGAAGGTAAATAGAAAGAGTGGTTAGACATACGAAATGTCAGAAGTGGGGTGAGAGATAGTTGGGAGGATGGAAAGAGTGTTTGAAAGAATGGATGCGAGTTATTGTGTTAGGAGGTATCTATTGACCTTACATTTAAACTCCTGGAGATTGTAGCCATCGAGGAAGCAGTCATGTGGAAGGGAATTCCACAGTCGGGATTGACACAGAAATAATGAATTTATAACTTTCCTAGATTTGTGGAAAACTGAATGAAACAGATTTATCCCATAACACTCGTTACATTTACGTACATATTTTATACACCAAATACAATAAATATTCTGGTAGGTACCTCCACTTTTTTGCTAAAAGACAGCATCGCATGATTTGTTGGTATAAAGCTTCAATTTCCATTTGTTTAAACATTGAATTAGGTTTCTGTGCGACATGAAAATTTGGTCCGAGATTAAGGAATTCTATTTCATCTGGAGTAAGTTGGTAATCCGATAGGTTAATGAAGTTGTCATTGATGTTTGGTAAGAGTATTTTTCCTTTATATAATTTGTTTAGCTTTTTTTGGATGACTTGTTTATGGGATTCATGTTCCTTTTGTGTTGTATTGTATAATAAATCCAATATTTCCTTGAATTTTTCACCAATTTTATACCAACAAATACTTCAACTCGAACAAGACAACCATATTACTACACAGGTAGGCTTAAAAGAATTACTCAAAGCTGAATCAATCAAACACCGTTACCATAAAAATCCTAATGATATTATAAATATGCCTCTCATAAAAGCAGCCACACATCTCAAAAATAACAAAAATATTGTTATCCGATGTGCCGATAAAACCAATACATTTGTTATTTTAAACAGACAGGAATATCACTCCAAATTACAGGCAATTCTGGACATAAAACCTAAGAATCAAATAATTGCATCTTTGGATGTCCAAAACTTATTCACAAATGTTCCCATCCATGAAACAATTGACATCATTATCTGTGATGTATACAATCATGCTACTCTCCCATCAATCAATATTGAACACACTATATTAAAAAAACTATTATTAGCATGCACCACACAAGTACCCTTTCACGATCCCTTAGGCAATATTTATACACAAATAGATGGTATTGCGATGGGATCTCCTTTAGGTCCCCTCTTTTCTAATTATTATATGGCAAATCTAGAAAATAAAATAATTAATGACAATAAACCCTCTATATATGTAAGATACATAGATGACATCTTTGTTTTAGCTAAGAATATCGATCAAATTACATATCTTAAAAACAAATTTGAAAGTCACTCCGTCCTCAAATTTACATTAGAACTTTATATTAATAACAAAAATCCCATTCCTTGATGTATTCATTGATTCTAGCACACATAAATTTACAACTTCTCTATATAGGAAACCAACTAGCATAAATTCGTGTCTTCTTAATGATAATAGTGAATGCCCCCAACGATATAAGTTAATTGTTATAAAAAACTTACTTCAACGCACACAAATGATATCTTCTTGCAAATCTATATTTTATAAAGAATTACACAACATTAAGCAAACACTAGTCAATAATGAATTTCCTGACTCCGTTATTGATCAACAAATTAAAATGTATCTCAACAAAATTAACAATAGCTCTAACAATAATGATAATATTAATAATAATGGTTTACATCAAAATAAACATAACGCTATTAACTTATACTATTGCAACCAAATATATAATAATTATAAACAAGATGAAAAACTCTCAAAAACATAATACGTAGAAATGTAAAACCAGTGGAAAGTAATAATCAAATTAAACTCATTATATATTATAAAAAGTTTAAAACCATTGACCTCATAGTCTATAATAACCCAACAAGCACTAAACTAAATTCTCTACAAAAAACCAATGTAGTGTACCAATTTACATGCCCATTCAGAGATTGCAGCTCTGATACTAATAAAAAACCTAGTACATATATTGGTTTTACTACAACCACACTCTCCCATAGACTTACATGTCATCTTTCTGATCAGAGTACTATTAAACAACATTTCTCTGAAAAACATAGGTAATATCAGACAGATTTTGGTCAACAATACGGTGATCCTTACTCATACACACAGTAAGAGGAACCTGCAAATATTGGAGGCCATGTACATCAAATCTAAACAATCAACACTCAATAAAATCAACTTTAAATCCGGAAATAACATATTACATTGCATTTGACTACATGGTTTTGTTGTCATTTCGCGCTATCACGCGGTGTGAAGTCTTAAAACCGCATCGCAAATTTAAGAATTGTGTTTATTATTTTTGGTAACTATTGCCGTTGCCAAGTGGAGTTTTATGTCAACACAAAATAAAATCGGTGATGGTGGATGTTATAATATTTCAGTCTAAACAACCTCTCTGAAGATGGCTCATGTGAGCCGAAAGCTTAGAAGAAAATCAATAAATAATTATCCAAATGTTGGAGAATTTTTGTCTTTATTTTCAACTGAAATTAAAGCCAAAATACGACGTTTAGAACGGCTCATGATTAAACATAATAGACATTCATTGTCTCTTATATTTAACAGTATATGTTTAGAAAATTATTTGCTACCTCGATACACTATATATATATATATATATATATATATATATATATATATATTCTGGTAGGTATCTTCACTTCTTTTGCTAAAAGACAGCATCACATGATAATAAAAAAGCCCCAAACTTAATAAAAAAAAAAAAATATATATATATATATCTTAGTGGGGGATCTGAGCTGACTGGGAATTTTAGCAACTTTATTTACAGTGAAAAAACACATTCTTGCAAAAATCAAATAATTGTCAGATTCAAATTAAACCTTCAGGAGTTTTTCACAAACAAAAAATTTATTTATGAAATTATTATTTTTATAAAATCTTGGTAACACTTTTTCTTATATCTGTTACCCCCTCGAACTTAATTTCCTGAAATTTCAAGAAATTAAATTCTGTCCCCAAAATTTGTTTTAGTAATTAAACACAGGACTCCTTGGAGAATGTAAATCATCTATATTTTTCTTTCCAAACTGTTGATCCTTTCTTGAAAATTTGCTCCAAATAGTGAAACAAAAAATGCAATAAAACTATGACATTATTTAATTGTTTTTGTAAATCATATATATATTAAGGACAAATTTCTGTGCTAAATAATGAATTTTTACAAGAATTGTTTTAATTTTTTCTTTTTTAAATTATAATTTATGATTTCAAAATTCTTTAAAAACTTTTCAAAACTTTTTACATTAGTCTATGAAGTTATTAAGTGAAGACTATATTTACTAAGCGAAAATTGAAAAGTTTAATACAAATCATCACACACTAAAATTTTTAAAATAATTTTTAAAAAATTTTTAATGTGTAAAAACTGTATCCATTTTGAAAGTATGGGTGACATTATCAGAAAATAAGATCAATGATTATAGTCAATTTAAAGTCAACATTCATAAAATTAGATTACAGAGAATATTTCCAGCATTTTTAAGATGACTGAGTACTTAAAAATTTTATTCAAAATGTGTTCACCCCTTTATTTTCTTAAATTATGTTTTAACAGATAAAAGTTTCCATAGGACAGCCGTAAACATGGAAATACCTTATCAGCGCTTGTTAGGTATTGAATGATACACAAATCACCATTTTTAAAATCTGCTTTTTTTTTAACTGAAAGTAAATATTTGATTTAAATCATACTTTAATTATACTTTAAATCAGCTAATAGCCCTCAAATAAAGTTTCATAAAAGCATATTTTATTTTTCAAATATTTTTTAATGAAGAAAATTACATTGAGATGAAAGATTGTTAAAATCTGCACTAATCAGCTATTTTAGAAAAAAAAATTTAAAAAAACTCAACTCCAATTAATATAATTTCTGTTTGAAAAATACATGAAAGAGTATTTTGCTAACTGGAGTAAATTTAATATTTTAGCTTTCATTGAAAGCTTCAAAAATTAATTTTAAAACTTAGGTATTGCAAAAAATGTGGAGGTACCTAATAGGATAGAAATAATATATATTCTATAGTATAAGATATAGCGTAAATTTTACGACTACCATTGTCCGAAAATAATTGCTACAATTTCACTTACATTTCATTATCAACTTACAGAACAGAGGTATTGTTAAAAAATTATCCTAATTATAGGTGTTTTGGAACTTTTAAAGTAATTTTCTCTAACAATAGAGATAATATTGATAAATTGGTGAGACTACACAAAGTTGTTTCTGGAGTTTTATTGAATGCATTGCTTTGTATTACTCACATTGCTTGGAGCTTACAATTAGCAATTTGGCCAATCAGCTTTCCTCCAGTCTGACTCAAAGTGTTCCACTTCAGAGTTGCATTGTAAATGTTGGCAGCAGAATCTTTGACTTGTCGTACACTTCCTGTCAAATTCCCTTGTTTCGGCTTTTCAACAATAGGACCTACACACAAAAACAAAAACATATATATAAATATAAAAAACATATATACATAAATATAAAAAGAAAGGTAAATTTTCGTTTTAGGTCCCGAAGGCTTTTCCCCCTTCAGATTTATCCAAAATAGCATTATTTCTGTGCAAATGTATATGCTGAACTCAAATCAACAATTAGTTATTGAAGAAGCTTACCTTTTTTAATCTGAAAGTCCATAAAAAAAAAAATAGAACGAACTATATCTTGCAATTTTTCTCTCCCGTAACTCTCAGGAAGTCCTGTAATTAACTGCAGAATGACATTTTGCATAGGCAACAAATTTTGGCCTATTTACTTCCTTTACTGAAACTTCCGGCTATTTGCTTCTTGTAATAAAAGTAATACACTATTGTATTTCTATGCGCATTACTTTTTCAATACATATATGAGGTGTTTATATTTGAAAATTGGAAAAATACAATTAAAAACTTAAGGATGTGCATTGTGGTGCAGTGGATATCGGCTCGGAACGAGAAATCGGGGGAACCGAGTTTGAATTCCAACCGAATTCATTGCATTCACTTACATGCAAATACCCTTGGAAAAGGTATTAATCCATCTATTCCTTCCAGTTATGGGTTAAATAACAGGACAGATTGGGTTCTATAGCCTTGGTCTACTGCAGAAAGCAATGGCAACCTACTGCTGGATAATCTTCTGCCCAGTCAGTCATGTCTCTTTCAAGACATGATTGCCCAAGCATGTATCACGTAAGGCACTTAACTGACTGATCAAGAGAGTTATCAGCACTGCATAAAAACACCCACCACCGTGTTAAAAATGTTTCAAATTAAATGTTTCAAATCAGATTAATCAAATTCAAATATTAAGTTATCTGAAAGTTTCAAACAAGTATATTTTATTTTTAAAGATTTTTAATTAAGAGAATTACGTTCTATTTGTCAATATGTACGATAATTATTTTATTTTCACTGAATAAAAAATAAATAACCCCAATCAATTTTAAATTTACTTTGAAAAAAGGCAAAATATTCTGCTTTATTGGAAATAAATTTTTAATTAGCTTGAATGAAATTAAAAGTAAATTAAAATAAGAAAGATTTTCATTGTTTAAAACTGCTTTTTAAAACCTTGTCCATAGGTATCGCTTTTCTTTGGTTGGAGGTCAGTCAGTTAAGTGCCATACGTGATACACGCTTGGGCGATCATGTCTCGAAAGAGACATGACTGACTGGGCAGAAGATTATCCCGCAGTAGGTTGCCATTGCTTTCTGCGGTAGACTGGTTGCCGACCAAGGCTATAGAACCCAATCTGTCCTGTTATTTGATCCATAACTGGAAGGAAGAGACGGATTAATACCTTTCCCAAGGGTATTTGTGCATATATGATTGCAAGGAATTCAACTGGAATTCGAACTCGGCTCTCCAATTTCGCGTTCCGAGTCGATATCCACTGGACCACAACGCACATACCGAGATAAAAATAAATTCAATCATTTTGCTGTGTGTAAAACTAGGATTTTTTAAATCAATAACAAAATCATTTTAGGTACTTCCACTCAATTACCAAAAAAGACAACAACAGCATAGCAATGATGTTAAAAAAAGGCCACTCACTGAATCTCATTAAGTTTAATTGTCATTTTGTTTCTTCCTTAAAGAAATGATAAAACTTAGTAATTGGATGACATTTGTTTGAGAAATACGGCCAGATGGCAATGTGCATCACGGACTGTTTTTGTTTTTATGAAGACAAGAATAAAATATCACAATTTTTTTTTACAAGAAGAAGCAATAACAGAACAATCGCTAATTCTGCATTGAAGTAGTCAGTCAGTCAGTCAGTTAAGTGCCATACGTGATACACGCTTGGGCGATCATGTCTCGAAAGAGACATGACTGACTGGGCAGAAGATTATCCCGCAGTAGGTTGACATTGCTTTCTGCGGTAGACTGGTTGCCAGCCAAGGCTATAGAACCCAATCTGTCCTATTATTTAACCCATAACTGAAAGGAATGGGCGGATTAAACTTTCCCAAGGGTATTTGCGCATAAGTGAATGAATTCAGCTGGAATTCGAACACGGTTCCCCGCTTTCTCGTTACGAACCGATATCCACTGCACCACAACACTGAAGTAGTAGTCATTCAAAAATCATTTTAACTTGAAATTTACTACTAATGAAAATAAAGAATATTGTTAAATTCTCAAAGTTTAATTGTTTAATACTAGTCGAAGAAACCCTCACGTAACGTAAAATTGTAGACACAGTTTCTAAAAATCTCTTTAAGTTAAAAACGTTCCAAATACATACATTTTTTGTCTTTTTCTTCGGGATTTTTCGTTCAAATAAATGCATGAAAAATGAAGTTTATGAAGACACTGGGATAAAGCGGTTAAATCAAGTGTTGACTTTTTAGTACGTTTTTAGAGTTATGCAAAATTCGTAATATGTGCTTTCCGCTTTCCACTTGTTTATTTCCGAAATCAAATGAAAATAATGTTAAGGTAAAACTTGAATATTCTTAATCTTCTTAACTTTTTGAGTTTTTTACCCTAACAATATTTTTCCGTTTTTACTTTGAGATTATTTTAGATTTTTTACTTATTGTAAAAAAAATAAAAATCCTAACCAAAACAACACATTTTTCACAACGATTATTGTTAAAAAAAAAAATAAACTCACTGAAGACCGGCATGAAAAGTAATTGCAGAGAAGACTCATCATTAAAAGAATCTGTGATTGATGATTCATCGCGATAATTCTTATTTTTCTTCTTTTTTTTGGACATTTCTTTTATGTAAATTTATAATTTTTCCGTCTTGGTTATTTTCCGGAGAGAGTATTTACACGTGTAACCGCTTGTATCTTTGAAAAAAAATTATAAAAGTAAAATATATTTAAAAAAATAAAATAAAAAAAAGTATTTTATTTTATTTTAAGAAAATAACTGAATTAAATATACACAAAATGCGTTAAAGGATTTTATTTTGGCAATGTTCACCTTTGTTATTGCTTAATGATAGAAGCGGCAAACGAGTGATCCTCCTGATGATAAAAAAAACGTGGTCCAACCAAAGATTAAAAGCCAATTATTTATTTTTCTTTAAGAGACGGAATAGGATTTACTGAGCTTAAAATAAAAGGCATAAAGAAGGAAAAAAAATAACATTAACTCAAATTATGGACGTTGTCATTGTTGGTGGTTTCATGACCGATTTAACTAGGTATGGATTTTTATCTTTTTTTTTAAATATAGTTTTAAAATTAAAAAAAATAAGTTGAAAAGTACAACTGAAATTGAATTATTAGACAGGTGGGTGGTAACATTTGTATATTGAGTCAATACTATTCACTGTTGTTAGAGTTAAATTAAGAAGTACTGTAAAAACTAGTTTGTTTTTTCTTTTACCATTTTTTTCGTAATTACTAAAAGAACTTTTTATGGAATTTGGTAAAGTACTCGAATTAAAATTGATTTTTTTAAATTATAACTTAACAATAACATATAGCTGTTTGTTTTTTTTTTGTTTTATGTCTCTTAAGTTAAAACGTCTTAAGTTTTTGTTTTCAGAAAAAAAAATCTTGTCACTGTAATTTTTTAACGCTCTCTCTCTACTACAATAATTATTATTGTAGTAAAAAAAAAAAAAATAAAGACAATTTTTCCCCTCGAAGTAAAAATTGAAATTTAGTTTAATCTTTGAAGAAGTATTTGGAAACAATCCCAATATCCTTCCCCAAACTCACAATTGCCACGCATTTTCGGAGAAAGTTGGATTTCAAGAAAAAAGGAAAAAGCATGCAATGACCGCCTATGTCCTGGGAGAGATAAAAAGTGGATTTAAGTTTGCTTGAAGTTGTCTTGTCAGGAATTATTCAACTTTTCTTCTACACCTAAACTTTCACCCAATTTTCTGACACCTTTTCAGCTGATTTATCGCTTTCTTCATGTGAGCTGTTTTTAAATGCATAACTAAAAATGTCACTTCTTTCATACAAACAGTACGGTGTACACCAGAAGATTATTGGTACCATGAAGAAAAATGTGTTGAAACTAAGCTTTTTGAAGTCTACTCATCAAAATTATAGACAAATCTTTATTCATTTCTGATTTTTATCTCTTTCTTCTAAATGAGAAAATTACATTGATATCCAAATTATAATCTAAATAATTTCATCAAAGGAAAAAAAATAACTGCACTAGTGACTAAAACTTCTAAACAAAAATCACTTTTTTAAGCCATTAGTGAACTACTAAAGCAGTTACATAAATAATTTATAACATTAACAAGGTCAGGCATATAACAATTTATGATAAATTGTTATATGCCTGACCTTGTTAAATGTTATCTTGACTGATAGTTCTTCTTGTACGTTGATTGAGAGAAGGCTAAAAACTTATAAACTTCAATAATTTCTTATCACAAAAAGAAAGTAGATGTCTATTTATAAACTCTAAACAAAAATGTCATTGCTGATGAGAATGAATAAATGATACTTCTTAATTTTGTCACTATTTTTGTCTGTAGCTGTAACCAAGTTGTATGTTGTAAAAATGGTACATTTGTAGCGGATAAGAAATTAATTAAAATCAACCTCCTCCTTCACTTTTACAAAAATTTACATCCTGGTTTTCCCAAATAGAAAAAGGATTGACCATCTGCTTAAAGAAAAAGTCTAACCCAGAATTCACAAGTAGGTGTTAAATTGATTTTTGACCAATGAGAGGACTTGCAAGACTTGAGGACTTCTCAAAAATCTAATCACAATAATCCCCCCACCCCACCCATCAGCGTCAGTGAGTCCAGATGGAAGCTGCAAAGACGACAAGCTAAAATGGTAAAAGAGAAGCTTAGCGCTGACCCGGACATTTGTCCTCTTTCTCTTTCCTTCTGCTGATTCCTTTTACTTCTACTTCACCATTCAAAGACATTCCTTCTGAATACACACCCACGCATATACTCTTTCAACAATTACTACTACGAACAATTTCTACAAATCTTGATACCCATAACTTTATCATTGAACACAAACTCTACCCTTCTTAATAATGCTTCTAATTGCACATTAACTTTTACAACTTGTGTTATTCTTTCCTTTTAATAAATTTCTGTTTTAACATGAAAAATGTATATTTTATTCTTACACTATTCCACACGTTCCATCCTGCAGACTACCAACGTTCTGATAATTCTGCATAAATCCTGTAAGTTGTAGGGAGTTTGGTTATGTCTGACACAAGGCCGAATCAAAAAAACATTCACCATCTCCCTACGCTACACATTCAACTCTTGGAAAAAACATCAAAATGGCTTAATTGTTTTGAGTGATTTGTGTGAGCTTTACATTAAGTAGCTGCATTAAGCAATCTTAGAGACATTTTACTGAGAAGTTAATACTTTAGGGGGATGTGCATTTGTGGTGCAGGGGTGATAGATATCGGCTCAGAATGAGAAATCAGAGACAAGTTTGTATTCCAGTTGTATTCCTTGCATTCACTTATATGCAAATACCATTAAAACAAGACTCACACCAGAAAAATAACTAAAAAACATTGTTACACATGTATATTAACAAGATGTACAATATATATATATATTACCAGGATGCGCAATATAAGTATATTACCAGGTTGTACAAAATAAAACAATGATGTGAAAGAAAGCAGGCATTTAAGTAAGACAGGTTGAATTAGTCAAGAGTTGCCTTTCTTTGACTGCCATTTAAGATTTCAGTGAGAGGTAATTATTTGGTTTAAAGTTCAATGGATAAATGTTTAGGAGGGATCGTTCTTGTGATATTACTGTTGAAAAGTATTGTTGTGTCTAAAAAAAAGTTTTTATTGAAGGTATAAAAATTATCAGCAGCGTGTGGGTGGGTGGGTGGGATGATTGGTGTTCCAACTGTCGTAGATTCGTTTAGCAGTTGTGGTCTCACTAATGAGATGAGGAAAAGTCATACTTTTTATAAGTGACTATAGGCTCTGATTCATTGTGCAGGAAAACCATTCTTCACATGCAAGTGATCTGATTGGTTGGCATCAACCAGTCAGCAGGCGAGGTTTGGGGTGACTTAAGGAAGCTTCTGTAATCCACTTCTCCCAAAAGTGCACAAATTAAAAATAAAGCGATTCAAAAATTGTCTCATTACAGCCATTTGTAAATTGCCTGTAGAAAATGTATTTGTGATTTATTATCCAATGACCATTTGGTACTGTACATTTGATTTTGTGTTTGTATGTATATGTTCGTGCATAAGTAGGTTCGCACAATCTCTTCTCCCTCCAGTTATGTGTCAAATAGCAGAACAGATTGGGTTCTATAGCCTTGGCTGGTAACCAGTCTACCACAAAAAATAATGACAAAATACTGTGGGGAAATATTCTACCCAGTCTTTTAAGGCATGATTGCCCAAGCGTGTATTCATTTTTATTTATTTTTATTTTTCTTTACAGTCAAACATTTTTTTTTCAGTTAAGTGCCATACGTGATACACGCTTGGGCAATCATGTCTCGAAAGAGACATGACTGACTGGGCAGAAGATTATCCCACAGGAGGTTGCCATTGCTTTCTGTGGTAGACTGGTTGCCGACCAAGGCTATAGAACCCAATCTGTCCTGCTATTTAACCCATAACTGGAAGGAAGAGACGGATTAATACCTTTCCCAAGGGTATTTGCGCGTAAGTGAATACAATGGATTCAGCTGGAATTCGAACTCGGCTCCCCGATTTCTCTTTCCGAGCCGATATCCACTGTACCACAAGTCAAACATTAGGTTTGCAACAAAAAAAAAAAAAAATATAATTATTAATATTGAACATGTTTTACAATTTTGAGATTTTATACAATGGAAACAGTTATAGTTACTCTTTATAATTTTTAGTCAGAACAATGATTACTACTTAATTTGAATATAGTCTCTTATGTCTCAAAAAATGAAGAAAAATAAGTTCTCTATTGAATATTGCTGCCATATCTGATCGGGTGCTCCTGCTGCTCTCCTTGGGCTTCTTGACAAAATACAAAGGAGGATCTGTAACGTGGTTGATACTGACTTGGCAGACCGGCTGCAACAACTCTCTCACCGGCGTGATGTGGCTTCCCTGTGCCTCTTCTACAAGTACTTTCATGGCTTCTGCTCCGATGAGCTTAGATCACTGGTGCCGCCTAAGCAGGAATTTACACGAGATACTAGATTAGCAACTAGGTCCTACCCTTTTCCAGTTAAACAAATAAGATGTAACCGTAAATTCTACTCCAACAGCTTCTTTTCTCGCGCTTCCCGCCTGTGGAACTCCCTTCCACAAGTCTGCTTTCTGGACAGTTACAATCTCCAGGTGTTTAAATGTAGGGTCAATAGACACCTCCTATCACACTAACTCCCAATTATTCTCAGAACACTCTCATCTACCCAACCCTCATTCTCAGTATCCTTACCCGCCTATCACCCAGCCTCTGACATTTCCTATATTTAATCAGCCTTTCTCCACTCTACGTAGCCCCCTGCGCAGTAGTGGCAGTGACATGCCTTGCTCGGGGTGAAACGCTTATAAAAAAAAAAAAAAAAGTGTTTGTAAATAGAATTTAGTAAGTTTTCACTGTAATAATAAGAAAGCTTAATTTTCTAAAAAATTAATGTACTTGATGGTACACAATGGTGACGCAGTGGATATCGACTCGGAATGTCAAATTGGGTATGAAGCTCGAATTTCAGTTGAATTCCTTACAATCACTTACACATAAATACCCTTGGGGAAAGGTACTAATCTGTCTCTTCTTTCCAGTTATGGGTTAAATAATAGGACAGATTGGGTTCTATAGCCTTGGTTGGCAACCAGTCTACCGCAGAAAGCAATGGCAACCTATTGCGGGATAATCTTTTGCCCAGTCAGTCATGTTTCTTTCGAGACATGATCGCCCAAAGCGTGTATCACATAGGGCACTTAACTGACTGACTGAATATAATAATTGAAAACAATTAAAACGTCTACTGGGCATAAAGTGGTGGATCGGTTTTCTATTGTCATGAAGTAATAAACTGATCCCCTACTAATTACTACTTATTAATATAATGATATAATTCATCACTTCTCACTCCAGCTATGGGCTAAATAACAGGACAGATTGGGTTTTATAGCCTTGGCTGGCAACCAGTCTACCTCAGGAAGCAATGGCAACCTACTGCGGGATAATCTTCTGCTCAGTCAGTCATGTCTCTTTCGAGACATGATCGCCCGAAGCGTGCATCACATATGGCACGTGACTGACTGAATATACTTGAAAATGTTTGTATTCTGATGACCTGGTTGAAGATTGTTTTAATTTATTTATTGCATGCATTGTAGAAATTAATCCTGCTTTAAATCACTTTGTCATGTTTCTGTATTTTCAGTTATTGTACTGATTTTCCTGAACCTGGGGAAACCGTCAATGGCCATAAATTTAAGAAAGGTTTTGGGGGAAAAGGAGCTAATCAGTGTATTATGGCCCAACACTTGGGGTGCAAAACAGCTATGATTGGCAGAGTAAGTATTCAAGTTGCATTTCATTTAGTCATGACAGTATTTTAATAATTTTATTCACATTTTTACAATTCTATCTTCGGGATCCTTGTAAAAGAGATTAAGGTGAAATATCTACTGGTAAAATATGTAATAGATCTTTGAAAGATAATTTGTAATTTCTACAGATATTTACTTAGTATAATACTAGCAGTATAGCCCGGTGTTGCTCGGGTGTAATGAAAGTTTTAAAACTAATCCATGGTCCTGGAGCTCAGTCTTTGGACGTTGGCACAAAAGACTAAAAAGCAATAGTTGTTTCCAGTTAAAGCGAAACCGTAGACTGAAAGAAAAATGAATGGATGTAAATCAAATTTTGATTTCCTGGTATCGATATCTAACAACCAGACTCAAATTTATGGTTCACTAGACTTTGTGTTTATTCTAATCATGGCCCGGTTCTGTTATATAACAAAGTCAGTTATATCTGATTGAGTTTTGTTTAACGGCATATCAACACCTCTGTGGGTAATTTAATGCCAAAAGGGTGCGGTTTTAAGGTATTTTTTTTTAATGTTCGGTTAGAGTGAGAAGGTTGATTTAGATTTTAATGAAAATTTTTTGTTTTTATTCTTTTTTTTTATTTTAGAAAATGGAAATTTCTTCTAGTTTTGTATTCAAAAATGTTTTGCTGAAAATAATTTTTTTCTTCAAAAATGTATTGTTGGAAACATTTAATAGCTAATAAGTAAATGTCTTACATGAAGTGGGTGCCGGAAAGTTCTGTGCTAAGCCACTTAATAAAGTGCCTTTTCCATAAATCATGAATAATAAACAAGGTAATGATATTTATGTGCGTCGTGGTGCAGTGGATATCAGCTCGGAACGAGAAATCGGGAAGCCAAGTTCGAATTCCTTGCATTCACTTACGCTCAAATATCATTGGGAAAGGTATTAATCAGTCTCTTCCCTCCAGTTATGGGTTAAATAATAGGACAGATTGGGTTCTGTAGTCTTGGTCAGCAACCAGTCTACCGCAGAAAACAATGGCAACCTACTGCAGGGTAATCTTCTGCCCAGTCAGTCTTTCGAGGCATGATCGCTCAAGCGTGTATCACATATGGCACTTAACTGACTGAATGATATTTATAATTCTTCTGAACATCAAATAAAAAAAATGAAAGCATTTTTTTTTCCTTCCACTGGGAAGTATCTGATTTACTCACCTTGCAAATTTTATATTGTTTATCGGAATAAAAATCTGATATCAACAGGAAAAGCAACAATTTACACCACGTCCCATAAAAAACCAAACTGATATACCCAATCAAAATATATAAACTTCTAACTTGTTAAACTTAGAAATTAAAAGACTAAAAGAATCATCTTGTTACACATCTCGATTTAGAGATTTCTCGCTCATGAGGAAGATTTCCAACAAAAAAAAAAAAAATGCAACGAAACACAAACTTATCAAAAAGAAAACTCTTTAAGAAAGAAATCACCTAAAGTCAACCAAGAAAACACACAACTCAGTCAAAAAGAAAACCCTTCTTCTTCTATGTGCCCTGTCCCTTCAGGACGTAGGCGATCATGGCTCTCCACGTCTCCCTATCCCTTGTGGCTCTTAGTATGTTTGCTCCTGTTAACCCCCGTTCTGTCATCCAACTGATCAGGCCCTGCAAATATGTTATCTGCTGCCTTCCTCTGTCTCTCCTTCCTTCTATCTGACCAGAACCCTACAAGAAAACAAATCATTTAAAAATAATCTAGAAAAATGGAAATTTAAAACGTCCCAGCAAAAACTGAAAACCTCAATATAACAATGATGACTAATGATATTATTCAATGGAAGGCAAGAAGTGTAAAAACAAATTGAAAGAAATTGCTTTTGCTTATTGCAAACATATGGTCTGCAATCATTTCCCTTCAGGAAACTTTTTTTTAAAGGGTTATGAAAATATAGATATTAAAACTCTACAGCGTACAATTTTATTAGTAATAGTGGAAACAGAGCTTCAGGTGGTACTTCTATATTAGTAAAAATTGAGGTAGACCTGAAGGAGACTACCACCATCTTTTAAATTTTTTTTCAGTGCAATCTTATCGATTAAACCCTAAACTTTTTGATTGACAAAAAATTTGTAAAAATTTCAACATTTAAACAATTTGGAGCTGGGGGTCATTTTTTCATACAACCTTATATAGTAAATCGATCCTGTGCAATTAACTTTTTTTGCTTGTTCATATTCAACAACTGAATCATTCGCAAAATTTATGAATAAAGTCATTCTTGGTGTTTCCGAGAAAGATGCCATCATAAGAACTGAAGAAAGCTTGAAAAAGACGAAAACAAGAGCAACAACTCATCCCCCAAAAAAAACCCAAAGCAAAACGACCCCAATGTGAGTGGTTCCAAAATGGGGGATCGATTTACTATAATGTTGTATGAAAAACTGGACCTCCCCACCAAATTGTTTAAATATTGAAATTGTTCCAAATTTTTTTTCGATAATTGGAAACTTTATGTATTAACTGATAAGATTGTGCTAAAAAAAGTAAAAAAAATGCAAAAACAAATTTAGAGATGGCGGTAGTCTCCTTCAAGTCCACCAACAATGATATTTCCCAGGGTAAAATCAACTTGAATATAGCACTAGAGACAGTGGCCATTAGAGCCTTACTACATAAAACCATCATCATATGCTTGGCTTTCATTCTTTCTAATCTAAACTTATTTATAAATGGAACTTTGTGTGTGTCCGTTACCTATAGACTCCGAAACAGCTGAAACGATTTTCTGGAAAATTTACACAGTTGTACTATAAGCGTCTGCAAGTGTTCTTAGCTAGGTTTTGTGTCGAGGTACCCCTGATAAATATCAAATCGATAATAGAAAAAAATTGGGTTATAGAAGGAGTGGTCCGATTTTAATCAAATTTGATACACTCATAGACAAAGACATAAGAAACGATGTTCAGAAGTTTCAAGGTTGTAGTTCTTACAATAGTGCAGAAAATCAATTATATATATATATATATAAAAATCAATTATATATATATATATATATATATATATATATAAAAGGCAAGATGCCTGTGTGTGTATCTGTTTATCTGCCTGTACGTCTGTATTTTTTCAGTCCTTTTATTTTAGTTTTTGCTTCGGGTTTGGCTCTAAGTAGGTATAACTGTAGTTCTTAGTCTGTCATGATACCATTTACTCAAAGGACTTATTTAGCCTTCAAAATTCAGTTTACAATGAAAAAAAACTTATTTGATATTGATACCAGGAAATCAAAATTTGACTTACATCCATTCATTTTTCTTTAAGTCTACAGTTTCGCTTTAACTGGAAACAACTATTGCTTTTTAGTCTTTCGTGTCTACGTCCAAAGAGTCTGAGCTCCAGAACCATGGATACTGCTAGTGATCTTTATAGATTGAACTGAAATACATAACCTACTGAAGCACCTCCCAAAACCATTTACTTTTATGGGAGATTTTAACAGCTGTAACATTATATGGGGTTGCAAAAATACTGACCAGAAGGGATGATTAATGGAAGATTTTATCAATAGAAACGATATGTCATATAAGTCCTATACATATCTCCATATGGTACATGTACAACAGATCTCACCTTAAGTGATCCAACACATACCCAGACTATATCTAGAAAGTACATGATGATATATGTGGTAGTTGTGCTGGAAAACTCTGGATCTTTGCCAGATAAAAGAATACCATATTGGAAACTGAAGAAAGCTATCTGGAAGGAATTTAAAAATGCATGTGCTCTAAAACTTACACCAGAAGTCAATGTAGACAATGCAGAACACATTTATTTATTTACAAAAACACTTCTTAGTATTGCAGAACAATATGTACCAAAATAAAAAAATAAAAAAAAACTACCAAATATTTCCTTGTATTACCTACTCAAAATTTTCAACAATAAATATACGGGTCGGTGGTAATAGTCCCAGTTACCAAAATTCCAATCTCAAAACCTGGAAATCACATTTACAAGTTACATATGCAAAATGTTTGAAAGCCTTACTTAGTTTCTTGAAGTTATTAATAAAATTAGAAATTTCCAATCTGGTTTCAGAAAGAAAAAAAAGCACACTCAATCGCCTGGTTCATTTCTTTCATCAGAAATTCTTTCATTAAAAAGGAACATTTAATGAGCTTTTTCTTTGACTTAGAAAAAGCTTCATACCTCATAGAGATATGGTAATCATGAAAGATTAAAATGAAATAGTCCCTAAAGGAAGATTACCAATTTTTTCAGTAACTTCCTGACAGAATGAACTTTTAATGTTAGTGTCGGTACCACACATATACGAGCTAGAAATGAGTGTCCCTCAAGGAAGCATATTATTAGGCCTTGAGTTTGCTCTTTAACAGTGTTTTATTATTTTATTGTTTTGCAATAATTATGTCATCAAGTAGTGAAGGATGGAGATATATATATATTTTCTAAACATATACTGTTAACTATAAGAGACAATGAATGTCTATTATGTTTAATCATGAGCCGTTCTAAACATTGCATTTTGGGTTTAATTTCAGTTGAAAATAGACAAATTCTCCAACATTTGGATAATTTTTTTATTAAATTGGTTCTAAGCTTTCAGCTCACATGAGCCATCTTCAGAGAGGTTATTAAGATGGTAACACAATAACATCCACCATCAGCGACGATTTATACAATATATAGTCATCCGCAGACAGATCTGTTTCACCATATCACAGCTCATCAGTACGGTTAGACTCCGATTGCTTTTTTTGCCCAGGATTGAAACTTGACCGAAATGGCATCAGTCGGCGACTCTACCCCTGGGCTATGGGTGTTCGGTGGAAGTAGGCAGACTTTTTAGCGCATATCATTATACGCACCCAATAGCTAGAGCACTCTAATTCATTTCACTGAATGAGCGATGCATACACGCCAGAGTAGCTACTGTTTATCAAAGTCTACTATTTTTCCAGAGTGCTCAATCAGGGTGTGAGAGCGTAAATATTGTCATCCGCATATATATATATATATTGTTTAATACTTATTTTGGTCATGGTAGAAACCTAGGTTGCATTATCCATTGTTTAAAAATGGAATATATATATATATATATATATATATATATACACACACACAGAGGTGAAGAGAACCAACGGTTTTAGAATTCTGAGTTCTCCAGCATTAACTTTTTTGAAAAATGTGCTCAATTGTAGAACATAATTAAATTTTGTTCCCTCATTCCTAGAATATAGAATTAGTAGAAATTCCACAAATGAAGAAGTGTTTAATAAGAATGGTAATTTTTATAATACTGCCTTAAAAAAATTAGTGAATATATATTCCAAATATTAAATATGTAAAAGAGATCTACCCCTGAAGAAAAAACACAAATAGAAAGATTATTTGGTATACACCTGCTTTCAACCAAATGGTTAGCAGTAAATTAAGAAAAAATTCTTGCTTTGATTAAGAAACATTTTCCGAATAAAAATACATTAAGATTTTCAATAAAAATACTCTAAAATTAAATTACAGCTGTACGAATAATCTGGAAAAAAATTTATAACAACTGACAACTTGATCGACTGACACTTTTGCCGTTAAGACTGAAAAAAGAAATCATGTATTCCCCTAAAAATATAACCTTTTTTTCAAATTTAAAATGGATCTCCATTCTGATTAGTTAAATTGAACACAAGCATAAATTGTTTTGTCTTTCCACATCCATAAATATCACATGTATTGTTTCTTATATTCAAATGAAAATCATTTTCACAACGATAAACTAACATTGCCTGATGACCAGGTAAAAACATAGAAATTTTCGTGTAGCAATGTAAACTATATTGAATAAAAAAAACAGATTTAAGTGTGTGTGTATGTATGTATATATATATATATATATATATATATAAATAAACTTATTTATAAATGGAACTTTGTGTGTGTATGTGGTGTGTGTGTTTGTTATCTATAAACTCTGAAACGGCTGAACCAATTTTCTTGAAAATTTACACAGTTCTACTACAAGCGTCTGCGAGTGTTCTTAGCTAGGTTTTGTGTCGAGGTACCCCCCGATAAATATCGATAATCGAAAAAATCAGGTTATAGAAGGAGTGGTCCGATTTTCATCAAATTTGATACACTCATAGACAAAGACATAAGAAACGATATTCAGAAGTTTCAAGGTTGCAGTTCTTACAATAGTGCAGAAAATCGATTTTTTATATATATATATATAAGGCAAGATGTTTGTGTGTGTGTCTGTTTATCTGCCTGTATGTCTGTATTTTTTCAACCCTTTTATTTTAGTTTTTGCTTCAGGTTTGGCTCTAAGTAGGTATAATTGTAGTTCTTAGTCTCAGCCATGATACCATTTACTCAGAGGACTTATTTAGCCTTCAAAATTCAGTTTACGACGAAAAAAACTTATTTGATATAGAAACCAGGAAATCAAAATTTAACTTACATCCATTCATTTTTCTTTCAGTCTACGGTTTCGCTTTAACTGGGAACAACTTTTGCTTTTTAGTCCTTCGTGTCAACGTCCAAAGAGTCTGAGCTCCAGGACCATGGATGAGTTTTAAAGCTTTCATTACACCCAAGCAACGCTGGGCTATACTGCTAGTACATATCTATCTATCTATCTATCTATCTATCTATATATATATATATATATATATAATCATCCACATACAGAGCTGTTTTGCTGTATATTTTACCCCCTGTCATGCTCAGGGTTTTTGGATTTTGATTTTTTTTCTTATGTCTTAATGTAAGATAATCAATAGTAGGTACATCAATATATATGTTGCAGTCATTTTAGACTGCATATCGATATAAATATTTTACCGTCATTTTTTTTTTTCATTTTTTTTTTTTTTTTCATTTTTTCATTTTTTCATTTTTTTTTTTTTTTTTTTTTTTCATTTTTTTTTGTGCCGTAGGCCCTCTTGTGATAGTATAATTATTACATAATAATTATTAAAGTGTTTACACTTATTTCCTGCCCCATGGGTACTGGAAAGGGAGGTAAATCAACTTAAATGTATGAGTGATTATTCCCCTTAATCGGTTTTAATAATTTCTACAAAAATATTCATCTGCATTTAGAGAAAATTAGTTCCTGAACAAAATGAACCATTTAATCAATCACTTCTTTCTTCCTACTTTTTTTTTTTTTTTTTTTTTTTTTAGATTGCTGTTTTATTTGTTCAAGCCTTGTATGTCAGGCACTCAAACTTCGTACTGTTAAGTCATCGTCTTGCTTCAACTTGCTCTTGAAATAGGCTTTTAACATGAAAAGTTATTGAGCAAAAAGCAATAATAGTAATCAGTAGATCATCGATACCTTTGAACGTCTAAAAAATATAACTAGAACAGATTAAATAATTGGTTCATTGGTTCCAATTTTAGTTGTGAATTTTTCATTTCCACTTTATTGAATCTCAATACATTGTTTTAAAACCTGGTCACCATTAAATCTTTCTGACAGTTACTGTCATTTTTTTATGGCACATGTACATCAATGTAAGATAATGTTAAGATATATTAAATTAAAATATTGCTCATATCTTTTTTTCAGATTACACAGATTAAATGCCACATCCCTTGGTAAAACTAAAATCATTGATGAAATGGTAATTCAATTATATTGATAATAAAATTTAATTCCATTACTAAAATTCCACTATTAATTCAAACTTGTTGGCCCCAAAAGAGATTTTGGTGGACCTGAAGAAGACTACCACCACCTTTTAAATTTGTTTTTTGTTTTTGTTTTTTTTAGTGCAATCTTATTGATTACACCCTAAACTTTGCAATTTCCAAAAGACAAGTTTCGATAAGTAAATCAATATGTCTGCAGTGTAACAATTAAAAAAAATTACTCATTTTATGAAGCAAATATTTATTTTTCAATAATTTACTTTGTAATTTCATTCAATGGTTAATATTAATCGTTAATATTAATGGTTAATATTAATCATTAAGATCAAACATTATAAAAAGTAACAATTCAACTAATTAATTCTAAGTCAGGTTATGGATTTATCAATCCAGCTCAGCAAATGGAACTTAAAAAAAAAGGTGCAAGGTTGCTTTGGAATGAAGCGAGATGCGTTGTGGGTTGTACCACATGACATCCAGTCACCAAGATGTATAAAACACAATGTGCGCTTAGCACGGGGTGCTTGTCATTATCACGGACTTTGGGAAGTAACACCTACTATTGCGAGAGACTGAATATTGTATGTACATCCTGGTTGTACCACTCTTAATAAAGTAGTTTATCTACATTTCTCTGTGTATCTCTTCATTCCATGATACAACAACAACAAAAAAAAAAACCCCAAAAAACAATGAGCTTATTACAAATAGGTATAACTGTATGAAGCCAAATTCAAATTAAGTTGCTTGTCAACTGATAAAAGAAAATCACAACCGACCTGAAGGAGACTACCACCACTTTTAAATTTGTTGTTTTTCATTTTTTTTTTTTACTTTTTTCAGCGCAGTCTTATCAGTTATTACATAAAGTTTCCGATTATCGCCCTAAAATTGTTGAAATATTGAAATTTTTCCAAATTTCTTTTGATAATCGGAAACTTTATGTAATAACTGATAAGACTGCGCTGAAAAAAGTAAAAAAAAAATGAAAAACAACAAATTTAAAAGTGGTGGTAGTCTCCTTCAGGTCGGTTGTGATTTTCTTTTATCAGTTGACCCACAACTTAATTTGAATTTGGCTTCATACAGTTATACCTATTTGTAATAAGCTCATTGTTTTTTGGGGTTTTTTTTTTGTTGTTGTTGTATCATGGAATGAAGAGATACACAGAGAAATGTAGATAAACTACTTTATTAAGAGTGGTACAACCAGGATGTACATACAATATTCACAGTCTCTCGCAATAGTAGGTGTTACTTCCCAAAGTCCGTGATAATGACAAGCACCCCGTGCTAAGCGCACATTGTGTTTTATACATCTTGGTGACTGGATGTCATGTGGTACAACCCACAACGCATCTTGCTTCATTCCAAAGCAACCTTGCACCTTTTTTTTAAGTTCCATTTGCTGAGCTGGATTGATAAATCCATAACCTGACTTATAATTAATTAGTTGAATTGTTACTTTTTATAATGTTTGATCTTAATGATTAATATTAACCATTAATATTAACTATTAATTTTATTTATATTAACTATTAATTAATATTAATGATTAATATTAACCATTAATATTAACCATTGAATGAAATTACAAAGTAAATTATTGAAAAATAAATATTTGCTTCATAAAATGAGTAATTTTTTTTAATTGTTACACTGCAGACATATTGATTTCCTTATTGAAACTTGTCTTATACGAGGCTCATGCGATAAATGAGGTGACTTTGTCAGTATAAGGACTTCTACGGGCTCGTGCGATAAATGAGGTGACTTTGTCCAAGTATAAGGACTTCTACGAGGCTGCGTGCGATAAATGAGGTGACTTTGTCAGTATAAGGACTTCTACGAGGCTGCGTGCGATAAATGAGGTGACTTTGTCAGTATAAGGACTTCTACGAGGCTCGTGCGATAAATGAGGTGACTTTGTCAGTATAAGGACTTCTACGAGGCTCGTGCGATAAATGAGGTGACTTTGTCAGTATAAGGACTTCTACGAGGCTCGTGCGATAAATGAGGTGACTTTGTCAGTATAAGGACTTCTACGAGGCTCGTGCGATAAATGAAATTTGACTTTGTCAGTATAAGGACTTCTACGAGGCTCGATGCGATAAATGAGGTGACTTTGTCAGTATAAGGACTTCTACGAGGCTCGTGCGATAAATGAGGTGACTTTGTCAGTATAAGGACTTCTACGAGGCGTGCGATAAATGAGGTGACTTTGTCAGTATAAGGACTTCTACGAGGCTCGTGCGATAAATGAGGTGACTTTGTCAGTATAAGGACTTCTACGAGGCTCGTGCGATAAATGAGGTGACTTTGTCAGTATAAGGACTTCTACGAGGCTCGTGCGATAAATGAGGGTGACTTTGTCAGTATAAGGACTTCTACGAGGCTCGTGCGATAAATGAGGTGACTTTGTCAGTATAAGGACTTCTACGAGGCTCGTGCGATAAATGAGGTGACTTTGTCAGTATAAGGACTTCTACGAGGCTCGTGCGATAGACGAGGTGACTTTGTCAGTATAAGGACTTCTACGAGGCTCGTGCGATAAATGAGGTGACTTTGTCAGTATAAGGACTTCTACGACTCCGTGCGATAAATGAGAGTGACTTTGTCAGTATAAGGACTTCTACGAGGCTCGTGCGATAAATGAGGTGACTTTGTCAGTATAAGGACTTCTACGAGGCTCGTGCGATAAAATGAGGGTGACTTTGTCAGTATAAGGACTTCTACGAGGCTCGTGCGATCGTAAAGGGTGACTTTGTCAGTATAAGGACTTCTACGAGGCTCGTGCGATAAATGAGGTGACTTTGTCAGTATAAGGACTTCTACGAGGCTCGTGCGATAATGAGGTGACTTTGTCAGTATAAGGACTTCTACGAGGCTCGTGCGATAAATGAGGTGACTTTGTCAGTATAAGGACTTCTACGAGGCTCGTGCGATAAATGAGGTGACTTTGTCAGTATAAGGACTTCTACGAGGCTCGTGCGATAAATGAGGTGACTTTGTCAGTATAAGGACTTCTACGAGGCTCGTGCGATAAATGAGGTGACTTTGTCAGTATAAGGACTTCTACGAGGCTCGTGCGATAAATGAGGTGACTTTGTCAGTATAAGGACTTCTACGAGGCTCGTGCGATAAATGAGGTGACTTTGTCCAGTATAAGGACTTCTACGAGGCTCGTGCGATAAATGAGGTGACTTTGTCAGTATAAGGACTTCTACGAGGCTCGTGCGATAAATGAGGTGACTTTGTCAGTATAAGGACTTCTACGAGGCTCGTGCGATAAATGAGGTGACTTTGTCAGTATAAGGACTTCTACGAGGCTCGTGCGATAAATGAGGTGACTTTGTCAGTATAAAGGACTTCTACGAGGGCTCGTCTGCCGATAAATGAGGTGACTTTGTCAGTATAAGGACTTCTACGAGGCTCGTGCGATAAATGAGGTGACTTTGTCGGCGCGGGACTTCTACGAGGCTCGTGCGATAAATGAGGTGACTTTGTCAGTATAAGGACTTCTACGAGGAGCTCGTCGATAAATGAGGTGACTTTTGTCAGTATAAGGACTTCTACGAGGCTCGTGCGATAAATGAGGGTGACTTTGTCAGTATAAGGACTTCTACGAGGCTCGTGCGATAAATGAGGTGACTTTGTCAGTATAAGGACTTCTACGAGGGGCTCGTCGAATAAATGAGGGTGACTTTGTCAGTATAAGGACTTCTACGAGGCTCGTGCGATAAATGAGGTGACTTTGTCAGTATAAGGACTTCTACGAAGGCTGATGCGATAAATGAGGTGACTTTGTCAGTATAAGGACTTCTACGAGGGCTCGTGCGATAAATGAGGTGACTTTGTCAGTATAAGGACTTCTACGAGGCTCGTGCGATAAATGAGGTGACTTTGTCAGTATAAGGACTTCACAGGCTCGTGCGATAAATGAGGTGACTTTGTCAGTATAAGGACTTCTACGAGGCTCGTGCGATAAATGAGGTGACTTTGTCAGTATAAGGACTTCTACGAGGCTCGTGCGATAAATGAGGTGACTTTGTCAGTATAAGGACTTCTACGAGGCTCGTGCGATAAATGAGGTGACTTTGTCAGTATAAAGGACTTCTACGAGGCTCGTGCGATAAATGAGGTGACTTTGTCCAGTATAAGGACTTCTACGAGGCTCGTGCGATAAATGAGGTGACTTTGTCAGTATAAGGACTTCTACGAGGCTGCGATAAATGAGGTGACTTTGTCAGTATAAGGACTTCTACGAGGCTCGTGCGATAAATGAGGTGACTTTGTCAGTATAAGGACTTCTAATACAGATAGGAGCTTACTTTTTTTTAATTTTTTTTCTTTACTTATTTTTCAAAAGGAATTTAATTTTTTTGGCAGATTGAAAAAAAAACTCTGAGAGTTTTGAAGATTAACAAAGATGGCCG
The DNA here is from genome assembly GCA_037127315.1 of Ascarosepion bandense. Lineage (NCBI taxonomy): Eukaryota > Metazoa > Mollusca > Cephalopoda > Sepiida > Sepiidae > Ascarosepion > Ascarosepion bandense. The sequence continues at coordinate 1,031,057 of JBBBDQ010001014.1, read as the reverse complement.
ATCAAGAAGCATGTTCCAGGATTGAACAGAGGTCAGTTATCAAGTTTCTAGTTGATGAAGGGTGCAAACCAGTTGAAATTCATCGGTGGATGTCACCTGTGTATGGTACCACATGTTTCAGCAAAAAAAATGTCTACAGGTGGGCTAAATTGTTTAAAGAAGTTTGAAAGTGATGATGAAGTCAAAAGTGCTGTGAGCGATTGGCTGAGACATCAGTCCAAATATTTTTACACTGAGGGAATACGGAAGTTTGTGCACAGATGGGAAAAGTGTGTGACACTGCTGGGAGACTACGTTGAAAAATAAAAATAATAAAAAGTAAGCTTCTATCTGTATTAGAAAAATTCACCTTATTTATTGAATGACCCTCGTATATGGATGCACTCTTGAGATAACTGATAGATTTGTTTCTCTGCTTGACTTCTATCAAAAACAAATCCTTTTTAGATATAGCATCACACATGCAGTGTATTATAAACTTTTCTTGCTTTCTTGAGCAATAGGAAAAAAATATGAAATTTAAATGTTTCTTTTGGGGGTAAAAATATAAATTCTCTTTTATTAGGCATCACTATGGACTTTCTGAAAGAAAAACCATTTTAAATATTTGAAATGCCTTCTTTGTGAACTTAAATTTTGGATTAAATAATTGGATGCTCTAAAAGTAACACTTAAAATTTACTTTAAGCAGAATAAAAGTAACACTTAAAATTTACTTTAAGCAGAATAAAAGTAACATTCTATTTACATATGCTCGCCTGTGAGGTCATTCTACCACTGTCTTAAAAAGTGTGAAAAAACCTAAAATATAACCTGAAGTATGGAAGACTAACAGTGGGATAATCAAGAATTTGTTATTTTTATTTAAAACCTAAAATTTTCTGTTAACTTTATATAACCCATAGTTTAAGAATATAATTTTTTTATTCTGGACACTTATTAAACTTAATATAACAAATAATTTAATTTTTCATATCGACTTAATGGAAGATATGAAATTAGATTAATATCCTAATATTCCGCCAACATTTAAATAAGTCAGTCAATGTGAGATATCAGAATTATTTTCTTTTTGTACATCCATACCAAAAATAATCTAACCATTACTAAAAGGAGAAAATAAAATTCTTTTAAAGTTTCAAACTCAAAAATGACTTTAAGCTTTACATTTTTTTAAATCTTCAAATGTCTTTATTTAATAAACTCTTGTGAAGAACAGCAACAGGATTAATTTCAAAATGGTACTGAAAAATTCCAAGTAATTTTTTTAAAATATCAAATTCAGAATTTTATTTTTGTCAGATCTGAAAAAAAAAATATTTTATTAAATTATACCAGCACCAACTTTGAAAAAGTTGCTTTTTGAGGTTTTTTTTTTTTTTTTTTTTTTTTTAGTGAAATATCTTCATGGTTTGCTTTTTGTATGGCTGTAAAATATTTGGTTGAAGTTAAGGATACACGTGATCTCCCATTTCCCCCCCATTTTTTGATGAAATAACTGATTTGATAGAATATTCATTCATTCGTTAATTAATAATTCCTGAAAATTTCATTTGAATTAAATTATTCCTGATTTTTGGCAAATATTTTAAAAACGGTATTTCAATTTTTTACTTTTTTGCAATGCATTTCTGAAAAAAAGTATCCATTTTGGTGGTACTTATCTTTTAAAAATTATCCAAGTCAACTGCAAAAGAGCTGTAATCTTTATCTTCTTCCAAAAGAAAGCAAACTTTGCTTGAGCAGTGGCTCACAAAATACAAATTTGCTTTTAACTTTTAATGAAAACTTCATCTAATATGACTCTTCTTTTTTTTTTCAATCATATCACCCCGAGCAAGGTGGTAATGCCACTGACGTGCAGGGGGCTACATAAGAGTGAAAAGATTTGAAAAGAGAAAGCTGGAAACCACATCCTAAACAGGAAAAAGGGATAAGCTTCTTCACCCATTCAACAGACGTGGGTGGAGTGTAAACCGGGTGATAGTTTAGTCTATCTACTCCAATTTAAGGAAGGAAAAAAAAACTGTTGGTGACCTAAGTTTTAACTTAGTTAGTTCACTTAAAGGAATTTCTCCTAAAAAACAAAACCAATCCTTCAATTAAAGTTTTAAATTAAGCAACAATTAGGCAAAATATGAACTAAAATGGCTTACTTAAAACAATATTCATGTCAGTTGAATCCGTCCCCAAAAACATATCTGCTGGTGAGTTGAAAAAAAAAAAAAATTATTTTTAACTTTTGGTCAGAGACATTAAATATAACAAAATATGCACATCACTGCATAAATTAAACAAAGACGCAAACTTTCAGCCCTTCACTCTTACTCACCATATTTTAAGCAAAGAACATCAGTCCTACCTCAATATTCCTACTCTGTAAAAAGACTTAGAATGAAGTAAACATGGATATTCAGTAATTCCCGACTGTGGAATTCTCTTCCACATGATTGCTTCCCCGACGGCTACAATCTCCAGGAGTTTAAATGTAAGGTCAATAGACACCTCCTAACACACTAACCTGCTCCCATTCTATCAAACACTCTTCCCATCTGCCCAACCCTCATCCTCGCTATCCTTACTCATCTGTCACCTTCCTCCTGACATTCCCTATGTCTAACCACTCCTTCTCTTTACCTTCCCCTATGTAGCCCCATGCGCAATAGTGGCAGTGGAATGCCTTGCTTGGGGTGAGATGATTTTAAAAAAAAACAAAAAAAAAACAGCCCTGGTATAATTAAGAACCACTCACTAAATGGCCCAGGAGGGAATTCCCCTCTCAATCATTTGGGTCTTTACATAGCTTTCTGACATCGGCTGGAGTCTCAGAACTCTTCCTCTACATCAAAAAGCAGTAACATACAGTTCATGATATAAGACCAAGGAACTGTTGTCCAGTATGGTAGACACCGTGCATACAGCTTTCAAAAAGAAAGTAAAGGAATTTCCATTTGTGACTGTGCCCCGAGATGAATCTACAAACGTAACCAGCCACATATGCCTTGTTAAATTTGTTCAAATTATTGATCTGGAGTCATTTCTATCAAACACTAATTTTGCTGCAAATAAAGAGTAGTATTGATAGAACAGGTACAAGAGGGAGTTGCAATATGCATCCTGTTCTGATGAGGGATGTCATCAACCTTTTTACGGCATTATTCCAGTTCCTGCTAAGGACGTGGCTTTATTAAAAGTGAAGCTAAATTTGGCCATCAAGGATTTGGAAAACATCATATCACCCAACCTGACGTTATAAGCCAATCTATAACGGAGAGTATCAGATCACAAAGGCTACATCTGGAACAAGTGTGCATCAAATTTATCAACAACTTTATAGGTAACATATACTCCAGGTTTCCAAGTATCTCTCTGTTGTATGCATTTGGTATGTTGAGTCTCCATCCCATCTGTTTCATGAGTGAGGAATAGATCCCTGAAGTTAGTTAAGGGTCATACGTGACACACACTCTTGGGTGATCATGTCTCGGAAGAGACATGACTGACTGGGCAGAAGATTATCCTGCAGTAGGTTGCCATTGCTTTCCGTGGTAGAATGTTTGCCAGCCACGGCTATAGAACCCAATCTGTCCAATTATTTAACCCATAACAGGAGGGAAGAGACAGATTAATACCTTTCCCAAGGGTATTTGTGCGTAAGTGAATGCAAGGAATTCAACTGGCATTCGAACTCAGCTCCCCGATTTGTCGTTCCAAGTCAATATCCATTCCACCACAACGCACATCCATGGAGAGTAGTTGGAAATTCAAATTACCTACTATGGACATGAACAAACCCACAAATGGATTGACAATTGGAAAGGCTCACCAAATATCTACACAGCTGCTCATCAATACTGTTCAGTCTCAACTGAAAAGGGACCTGGTCAAATGGAAAGGGTTCAAGCCGAGAAAGATCTACATGATGTGAAGTACATTTAATAATATAGTTTATTCACATTAGGCTTACGGCCATATCATGTTGAATACACCAAAGTTAAGCAATGTTGAGCTTGGTCAGTACTTAGATGGGTAACCGCTTGGGAATACCAAGTGCTGTAAGCGTATAGTGACGGATGTGCGTTGTGGTGCAGTGGATATCGGCTCGGAAAGAGAAATTGGTGAGCCGAGTTCAAATTCCAGTTGAATACCCTGCATTCACTTAAGCACTGGTACCCTTGGGAAAGGTATTAATCCATCCCTTCCTTCCAGTTATGGATTAAATAACAGGGTAGGACTTGGGGACCCTGCCCTTAAAAACAAATCCCAATGAATCTTGATACTTGAAAAGAAAAAGTATTACTAGACATAAAAACTTATATAAAAAACAATAAATTGTTGAAAGAAAAAGGTATTACCAGCAATAAATAAAAATAAAATTTAGTTGGCAATAAATGACCCGCTGAGGTTGATATGCTATAAAAACAAAACAACCAACCAAAAATTATTACTGTGTTCATAATGCAAACCAGACCTTCATTAGTTGATCTTTCTCACAGTACTTTCCACTGTTTTGTTTCTTTTTATGCACTAAATGTTTTGTAGTGATTGACTGGATTAATTTTCTCATCAATTAATATCATATGTAATTAATTAATATGTGATTAATTAATATCACATTTGATTTAGTTAATTGTTTTCAGACTGTTAAGATCTATTGACAATTTGTAGACATAGGGAGCTGGTCAATGTTTCTTGGTTCAGCCTTGTGTCTTACATAACTGAACTCCCTACAGTTTACAAGTTTTATGCAGGATTATCATCAGAATTATCAGAGGGCTGGTTGTTAAGCGGTTGGAATGTGTGGATTAGTGTGTGGAATTGTGTAAGAATAAAATATACATTTTTCATTTTAAAATAGAAATTTATGAAAAGGAAAGAATAACACAAGTTGTAGGGGTTAATGTGCAATTAGAAACATTAAGAAGTTAAGCGTAGAGTTTGTGTTCAATGATAAAGTTATAGTTATCAAGACTTGTAGAAAATGTTCCTAGTAGTAATTGTTGAAAGAGTATATTCTTACGTACGTTTGTTTCATAGGAATGTCTTTGGATGGAGCAGTAGAATAAATCAGAGAACAAGGTGCGACCTGACCTTATCTCCGGGTCGATTTGAAGTTACATTTTAGTTTTGTCTTTCTCGCCAATTATATCTCACTGACTGACTGACTGATGCTGATGAAGTCCTTTTATTGTAATGTATAGTTTTCACACTGACTCGTGAAGTCCTTTTTGGTTTTGCAACTTGCGCCCATTGGTCAAAGATCAATTTAACACTTGTGAAATCTGATTTCGACTTTTTCTTTGAGTACATAATCAATTCTTTTTCTATTTGGGCAAAACCAGGATTTCACACATCATCGTGAATTTTTGTAAAAGTGAAGAAGGTTGATTTTATTCTTAATTTCTAATCCCACAACATATAGCTTCCCTTCCATTTGACGGAGTCTGCTTTGAATGAGTTTTATTGGTCTTTTGTTTTGCTGTTTTTTTTTTCTTTTTTGACTTTTTTTTTTTTTTTTTTTGTAATCATAATCACAGCAAGCAAGGCGGTAACGCCACTGATGTGCAAGGGGCTACATAAGAGTGAAAAGATTGGAAAAGAGAAAGCCGGAAACCACATCCTAAACAGGGAACAAGGGATGAGCCTCTACACCTGTTCAATAGACATGTGTGGAGTGTGGTGGGTTGAAATGTGTTTCCATAATTGTTAACTTTTTAAGCACAGGGTCAATTTTTTTTCTATTTGGGAAAAACCAGGATTTCACACATCATTGTGAATTTTTGTAAAAGTGAAAAAGAAGGTTGATTTTAATTTTTAATTTCTTATCCCACTTCAGATTCTGTCAAGGTGATGAGAATGTTTTATTCATGTGTTAAAATCAATACTCTTATTTTGGTGCTGCAGTCACCATTTTGTTTTTATTTGAATTTGTGCAAATGTTTTGTTCGCATGCAGTAGACTAACTCTATTTTATTTGATAATTTATTTTGGTGCTATTTAAGTTCTTACAGAAAAAAAATATTTTCTTTGAATTTTTATGCGAAAGTTGGAAGCATCGGTGATACTAGTCCCATATGTCCAAGCTGATTCTAGGGAGATTACTTAAATCTTTTAAAGAAAAGCTTGCCTAATCCGATTTCGTAAGAAACCAAAGTCAATACGTCTAATTTATTAATTAAAAAAAATATTTTATTAAATAAATATTTTGTGATAATTCTCAAAAAACAGTTTCTTAAATGAACTATCATCAAGTGTGTAATGTCCTGACCAATAAAAGGGAGATAACCTCTGGTGTCATGGAGGTTACAGCTCCTGGGGATCCTGAAAAAGGAGGAGACGCCAAGCACACGAATGGTTTTCGTTTTCGTTCTCTCATTAATCATCATCCATCCTGTTGACCCACCGTAGTAGTAATCGATGTTTAGCAAACATCGATTGCTTCCAACACCAACCATTACAAAGTGTAAAAACTGTTTTATTTTAAATTTATTGAATCGACTGAAAAAATATTGCCAGTATGAAAACTGATAAACTAGTTTTTCAAATTAAACTAATTAATTGAAAGTACATTTTTACTGAATATCTTAATTTAAAAAACTTTTGCTAATTCTTTTAAAACAGTCTCTTAATTCTACAGTTTTTGTATTTAATTAAAAGAAAAATTTCAGTTCTCAATTTTTTTAAACAAAATCCCTTATGTAAATACTGTTATTGTATTGAATTTAATAATTTAAAAAAAAACTAATATTCTGTCAATTTAAGTGAATCAACAGGATCAAAATTGTTTTTTGGGATGATGGTAAAAAAAAACACGTCTTATAGTCATGTGTATTTCCACACAGTTACATTCACTCATTGTACATATACACACGCAACAATCACGTCCTAATCTTGCTTTACCACTCTTTTACGGGATGTATATATAGCAGACACGTGGTACACCCAAAAAGAGTAGCAGCAGAAACACAGAAGACAAAGGAAGGTAGTTCACAGCTGCCCACCAATAGCAGCATGCTATTGAGGGGTTCATGCTCTTCAATATCAAGCAATTTTCTCACACACCCACACTAATTGCAAGATGCAAGAAGATGCCTTTCATTTCTTTATATAACAGTCAGTTAAGTGTCATACGTGATACACACTTGGGCGATCATGTCTCGAAAGAGACATGACTGACTGGGCAGAAGATTATCCTGCAGTAGGTTGCCATTGCTTTATGCGGTGGACTGGTTGCTGACCAAAGCTACAGAACCCAATCTATCCTGCCATTTAGCCCATAGCTGGAGTGAGAAGAGATAAATTATAATATATCATTATATTAATAATTAGTAATTAGTGGGGGATCAGTTTATTACTTCATAACAATAGAAAACCGATCCCCCACTTCATGCCCAGTAGAAATTTTAATTTTTTTCAACTATCATAGTCAGTCAGTTAAGTGCCATATGTGATACATGCTTGGGTGATTGTCTCGAAAGAGACATGACTGACTGGGCAGAAGATTATCCTGCAGTAGGTTGTCATTGCTTTCTGTGGTGGACTGGTTGCCGACCAAGGCTATAGAACCCTGTTATTTAACCCATAACTGGAAGGAATAGACGGATTAATACCTTTTCCAAGGGTATTTGCGCGTAAGTGAATATAATGAATTCAGCTGGAATTCGAATTCAGCTCCCCGATTTCTCGTTCCGAGTCGATATCCAATGCACCACATTGTACATCCCTTTACATAACACTTGTACAAATTACAGTTGGCACAAGATTTCTCGTCGTTATAACATGTAAGTCCAACTCACCTTCTCTTACTGAATCAATCTTCTAAAACTCACAAGATGAACCTATTCACAAATTCAGTATTCTACACCAAATTTCTATCAATATCAATCCAAACATAAATTACATTTGACACCGCTAAGTCTTACAGCAAAAAAGAACTTTGAAACTTACCTAAAAACTTTAACACATTCTTCTGCAGAAAATGAAAGACATTTTAATCAGATACACTCAAGGTTTATACAATTTATGTAAATCTTGTTATTAATACATTTTATTTTACAACAATTAATGCTTTGATCATTTATTCAATGTTCAACTGGTTAATTTGATGAGTGATTGCAACCATATAAATTTATTATTGGAATGCAAAAATTTAGTTATGCAGTCTTTGGGAATGGCCTTGTGCCATGTAAAATTCAAACCTAAAATCTCTATGCATATTGAGGCCCCAACAGTCAATTAATTCAGCTTGGATTCGAACTCAGCTCCCCGATTCCTCGTTCCAAGCCGATATCCACTGTACCACAATGCACATTCATTTGTTCTCGACTATGATTCCGTGCAGTGGCGTCATTGTAGGCATTGTCACCTCTCATCGGTGACGGCAACAGCAGCAGCAGATATGGCAACGGCTAACGGCAAAATGGCAGATGACGTGCAGCAGCGACCCACGGAAGATGGTAACGGTGCGCCGGGCCTAGACGGACGAGATCTAACGCACACGACAGGCTGCCAATAAAGTCAGTTAAGTGCCATGCATGGAACACGCTTGGGCGATCATGTCTCTTTTGAGACATGACTGACTGGGCAGAAGATTATCCCGCAGTAGGCTGTCATTGCTTTCTGCAGTAGACTGGTTGCCAGCCAAGGCTATAGGACCCAATCTGTCCTGTTATTTAACCCATAACTGGAAGGAAGAAACAGATTAATACCTTTCCCAAGGGTATTTGTGCGTAAGTGAATGCAATGAATTCAACTGGAATTCGAACTCGGCTCCCCGATTTCTTGTTCCGAGCCGATATCCACTGTACCACAACGGCTGCCAATTAAGAGTATTAAATTCAAGATTTTTTTTTTTCATTATGTGTCCCCAAAATTTAATCTGTTTTTGTTATCAACAGTTTATTTGTAGTTTTTATTCTCCTTAGAATTTTGTTAGCTGTATATGTCATATTACCAACCTCCATGTCTATTATCTAAAAACATTTTTTTTAAAATCTGACAAAATTATCCACCTTTTATTGATACATTGTTAAATTTTATCACTAATGCACAATTTACATCAGGTTGTCTCATTTGCCCACCACCAGGCATCTTACAAATAATGGTCAGCATTATTTTTTTTTTCATTGACTTTCAGTTCCTTTTTTTTTTTCTTTTTTGAATCTGTCTTTTACATAGTCTAGTGTGCGTAGTGTATGTCATTTTCAGATAATACATTCCAATAGGTTCACTAATTCTCTTGGAATCATTTCACTATTTAAGTTTAAATAAATTCAGTGAGAAAATACCTTCTTGTCACATTTAACCAGAAGCAGTCGTAAAAGCCTTGTATATAATTTATTTGTGTGGAGAGGGAAAATCTTGTTACTTGTACAATTTTTACATTTTGCAGGTTGGTGACGATAGCTACGGCCTTGAACATTTGGAACATTTTAAAAAACATTCAGTCAATGTAGGTAAGGATTTTTACTTAAAGAATTCCTTAAAAATGATTTATGATAATCACCAAAAATAAATGTGGCAAAACCATATGTATGGAATACTAAATTTAAATTTACTAAATTTAAATTTTTTTAGTGCAAAATTTTATTAATCTATTTAATTATGACTATTTTTTTTTCCAAAAAATAAATTGAAAATCCAAAAAATAAAAAAAATATATCCAAAAAATATCCAAAAAATATATCCAAAAAATATCCAAAAAATATCCAAAATATATCCAAAAAATATCCAAAATATCCAAAATATATCCAAAAAATAAAAAAAATCCAAAAAATAAATTGAAAGTATAAATAATGCTCTCTGATTGTTCTGACTTAGTGAATTGTCATTTGTAGCGTATTCAATGTGAATTAATTGTATTTCAGATCATATCTATAAAACTGAAAAAGAGCAAACAGGTGTGGCAAATATTATTGTCAATGACAAAGGTAAGTTTTTCGTGTTCCTTTCAAAATTCAAGTTAAAAAGGGAGGAAAAAAAAGAGGCAATAATTGAATATTTAGAAATGAAAGAATTGGCACAATGAGATGAAGATTTGAACCTAAAATTAATCGAGTCTATCAATTTGCATCATCCATTAGTTTCTGCAGTTTATTAACGTGAATGAGTCTAGCTACAATCAGATCACTCTGCAAGTTTTTTTTACTTAGTTTTCTTCAATTGATAAAATGTAATACATACAACATTTTGAGAAGAGTTATCAATAGAGAGTGAGTCAGTTAAGTACCATACATGATACACTTTTAGGCAATCATGTCTCAAAAGAGACATGACTGACTGGGCAGAAGATTATTCCGCAGTATGTTGCCATTACTTTCTGCAGTAGACTGGTTGCCAGCCAAGGCTGTAGAACCCAATCTGTCCTATTATTTAACCCATAACTGGAGGGAAGAGATGGATAAGTACCTTTCCCAAGGGTATTTGTGTGTAAGTGAATGCAAGGAATTCAACTGGAATTTGAACTCGGCTTCCCGATTTCTCAGTTCGAGCTGATATCCACTGCACCACAACAGGTCCCTAAATAAAATTTTCTACATTTGCCCTGATAAAATTCCACAAGGAAAAAATGCATCATCATAAAAGGTTTTTATTATATTGGCAAATACTCTTATTTATATTTTAATTTGCCGTCAATACTTGTGGATTTCTCATTAGTTCAGTTACTTAATATAATAGTCATACCAAAATAATTCAAATAAAGAACTGGTCCTGGGCATGATGGTAAACTGCATCCGGCAGCAAGGCCTCTGATTGAGAGGTTGTGAGAAGCATGGAACCATCTCTTAATTGCTGTTGTTCCCAGATCCATCCTGACCCAGAGTGGTAGCACCTGTTAGGGTCCCAGCTATGGGAAAATAGTTAACCCCAAACTGGGGTCAAAACACTATGAAAGTATAAAAATACTTTTATAGAAATATATACATTTTTGAAGGAAAAAAATTATTACCAGCAATACATTTTTGAATACAAAACTAGAAGACATCTTCCATTTCCCAAAATTAAAAAAGATTTAAAAAAAAAAAACAAAACAAACTTTTCACCAAACTCTGACAAAATCAGTCTTCTCACTATAACCAAACATTAAAAAAAAATGCCTTAAAACTCTAACTTTTTGGCATTAAATAACCCACAGAGGTGGATATGCCGTTAAACAAAATTCAAACTAGAACTCAAATAACGAAATGTTAAAAATGTTAATAATTTATAAAATTTATACAAATACTTACAAATCTTCCTGGACCAATACCTTGGGCACAAACTGGAATATATTTTATTCCAAGATTAACGGCTTTCTCTAGAGAGTAAGAAAATTAAAAGAAATCTGCCTATGTTGAACAGTTAGTTCACTGTGTCGAAGTTTTTCTCATCAGAATCCACTTTGCACATTTATAAATCTACAGTTTGTCCATGCATTGAATATTGTTTCCAAATTTGGTCGGTTACTCCTGCTACTTATCTTGAGGTTCTCAACAAAATCCAAAAGGAGGATCTGCAATATAATCGATCCTGACTTGGCAGCCAGTCTTCAATCATGCTCAGCGATGTGTGGCTTCCCTCTGTCTTTTATACAAGTATTTTCATGGAAACTGTTCTGACAGGCTTTTTTACCTCGGTACTCTGACGGTCTATTTACTAGTGCTACTAGATTGGCATCAAGGTCTCACTTCTTTTACCAGAGAAATAGTTAAACGTAACTGCCTCTAAGTTTTTTTGTTTTTTTTTCACGCATTTCTGGTTTGTGAACTCAGTTTCATTGGCTTGCTACCCTAATAGTTACAATCTCCAAAAGTTTAAATGCAACGTCAATTGCCATCTTTTATCTACTTGATTCCCATCCGTCTGTTATCTTTTCTTTTACACCCTCTGTACCCTTTTCCTGTGCATTGTGGCACAGTGGATATTGGCTCGGAACGAGAAATTCTAAGTTTGAATTCCTTGCTTTCACTTATGTGCAAATACCCTTGGGAAAGGTATTAATCCGTCTCATCCCTCCAGTTATGGGTTAAATAACAGGACAGATTGGGTTCTATAGCCTTGGCTGGTAACCAGTCTACTGCAGAAAGTAATGGCAACTTTCTGCGAGATAATCTTCTGCCTAGTCAGTCTTTCGAGACATGATCACCCAAGCATGTATTATGAATGACACTTGACTGACTGACCCTTTTTCTCTCACTGCAAACCCCCTGCACACCAGTGGCATTTCTGCTTTGCTTGGGGTAAAATGTTTATGAAAATTTTTTTTTAAAATACATCAAAATCAATGCATAAATTGTGTCTGTTTGGATTTCAATCCTTTGTGTGGATTTTAATTCTCAACAGGGATATGAAATGGAATTCTTTGTTTAACAAAGAAAGGAATTGAAAATACTGAAAATTTTAAACCCAGTTGTACCACACGAATTACTGAAAAGAGAATAACTTAATTTACATGTGTAACCCTATTTTCCGATGGCTGGTATTAATTTTAACTGATTTTCAAGATGAGAAGAGATTTATGTAAAAGTTGGAGAATACAATTATTTTTGTCAGGAAAAGTAGTTGAAGTGATAAAATTGGAAAATACAGATTTAAAGATACAAAGAGTGCAAATTGATTTGTCGAGAGAAGTAAGCCAATTTACCAAACCTAGATAAATATTGTCATTGGGTTTTGATGATTTGTGACCCTAGTTCAAAATTCAGCCTTCAGAATTTCCGATTTACTAACTACCAGAACGGCTGGTAAGAACAGGTAGATAACAGTAAGTTTTCTCCCCTTCCATTGGAAGTAGAAATATTTAAATATTACTTACATGTTGAGATGGTAAGTCAAATATGGGGAGGAGGGAAATAGAAATCTCATCCCCACTTTCAACTCCCCAGTTTTGTGCCTTTTCAGTAAAACTGAAGTGGAAAACAAAATTCAGTGAGATGGAGACCAGTGATGAATTGATGCTGTCAAGCTGAAATAGCCTGTCACCAGAGATATTGCAAGAGACAGTCTGTCCAAATTTGAATAAACCATTATCCCATGGAAATAATAGATCATGAATATTAGCATGCTACTGAAATACCAGCTAACTGACTTTTTTGCATCACTTACCATTGACTTGCTTATGATTTTGTATCTATTTGATTTACATATATATGCATGCATCGTGTAGCAGTCTTAAATCTAGTTTTTCATTATATACCATTTCTTCGTGTGTCTGGGCTAACCTAGTCAGGTGATGACAAGTGATCCTGCTTCGGACAATCCGAGATTAACAAACACAATGTGGGCAAAATCGACCAGAAATCAGGACGGTTGGCAGGATCCAGCCAGGATCATTGTTATACAGGCATTGCTATTACCAATTAAATTTTTTGCTTGCTGCCATTCCTTTGCACTCAGTCAGTCAGTTTCAGACCGATATTCACTGCATCACAACAACGGGGGAGGGATGCTTTCACCTGAATAGTTTCTTATATATATATATATATATATATATATATGTGTGTGTGTGTGTATATATATATATATATACACACACACACACACACACACACACACATTTCAACTGTCTGAAAATCTCTCTAATATTTCAAATTCTGGTATAAATTAAAACTTCCATGAGAATAAAATCAATGCTTATTTAAAGTCACTAAGCTTTATAAAGAGGATTTTCAGTATGCTCTGCTTGGTATGAATCATATTGAAGTTAATTATAGAAACTAATTAGTTATATGCTGACAATAAAACTGTAAACTGTTTAGACTTAAATAAAAAAAGCTTGTAAAAAAAAAAAATATTGCCAACATTTTTTTCTTTTTTTTTTTTAGTTAATCAAAGGCATATAGTTATATATGTATTAGATTTTTGGATAGGAGTCTTTGTGTACTCTTTTTCAAATCTTTGCTTCATATATTGGAACAGTTTGTCATTGTCATAACAAAGACACACTGACATTTTCAATTCATGAAAGAACCGAAAAATGTAATCGTATCTTCTACTCTAACTGCTTCTTTTCTCACACTTCCCACCTGTGGAATTCTCTTTCATATACTTGCTTCCCTGCCAGCTACAATCTCCAGGAATTTAAATGTAAGTGCAATAGATGTCTCCTATCTCACATCCCTTTTCTCAAGCTGTTTTCTCCATCCACTCCACCCCACCCCCCATTACAAAGGTATTCTCATCCGTCTATTATCCTCCTCCTGACACCCCATATAACCTACACCTCTTTCTCATCACTTTAACCTATGTAACTTCCGGCACAACAGTGGCAGTAAAGGTGCCTTGCTTGGGATGAAATGATTTAAAAAAAAAAAAAAAATTTTTTTTTAAAAATAACTCTGGTGCCGCAAAGAAGAACAGCAAACAGTTAAGTGTATTCAAGAACTGAAGTTTAATCTTGAACAAATTTTTTTCCAAACAGAAATTTGCTTCTTAAATGAAAGTGATATCAGCCAAATGAATATGGAGGCTTCCCCAGTTTGGTACAAACACAGATGCGTCTTTTACTCATTGGTTTCTGTTGATGCTGTGCATGTTCACTCATATTGAATCACCTCACAATCAACAAATGCTGAAGTTGGATGGCATCTAGTTTTAGCACGAACGACAAATCATTGCCTGCAGCTACATAATCAATTTTTGAATGAACACACGCATGATACTTGCCTAGTCAACATTTAACAAATTGAACTTCAGATGAAAATATACAACAAATTGGTGCATTTATTTGTCTATTCAACCAATTCTGTCTCCTTCATTGATGTCTGTTTCTATTGTATTTATTTGAGGTAGCGTTTTATTTATTTATTGTCTTTAACGTGAGAAATATTTGGAATCTGAATCTGCTGTTTTAAAGTATTTATTCCTTCATTTATTTGCTTTAACTTGTCAGATAGAATCTTCCATGTTTTTTCCCAGTTTTTCTTTTCTTCAATTAAGAGTATTAAATTCGAGATTTTTTTTTCATTACGTGCCCCAAAAATTTAATCTTAGTTATCAACAGTTTATTTGTAGTTTTTATTCTCCTTAGAATTTTGTTAGCTGTATATGTCATATTACCAACCGCCATGTCTATTATCTAAAAACTTTTTTTTTTTAAATCTGACAAAATTATCCACCTTTTATTGATACATTGTTAAATTTTATCACTAATGCACAATTTACGTCAGGTTGTCTCATTTGCCCACCACCAGGCATCTTACAAATAATGGTCAGCGTTATTTTTTTTTTCATTGACTTTCAGTTCCTTTTCTTTTCTTTGTCTCCCCCTTTTTTTTTTTTTTAAATTTGTCTTTTACAGTCTTATCACCGTAGTGTATGTCATTTTCAGATAATAAATCCCAATAGGTTCTCTAATTCTTTTTTTGGAAACAATTTCACTATTCAAATTTCAATAAAATCAATGAGAAAATGCCTTTATAGGATACAAATCCTATATTATCCATCAACCAGCTAAAAAAAAAAACACGGAAGAAATTGCACACCCACAAAATCAAATTCAAATGACTATAACATTTGGGAAAAACCCAAAGTAAAATTACACACCCGCAAAATTGGATCCAAACGGCTAAAAGCTTTTCTTTTTCACAAGTCAGTGTAAAAAGCAATATTCTAGATCCTGATTGGTTGACAAATCGAGAGATTTTTACCAATCTCTCTTTCTGTGCTATTTCTTAATCATGATTCTCGACAATCTTGTTACTCTCAGTAGTTTTTTTTTTTTTTTTTTAAGACAATCCTTCAATCTCTTTTGCATTAATTCTTGCTTTTCTATCAGGATGATAAAAACACATTTTCATTGTTAAACTTACTAATATTCTTACTTTAAATTTATCAGTGGTGGAAGGGAATGGGTTACATGAAGAAAATCACTTTCAATGCAATATTCAAAGATTTTTTTTTGTTTATATTTTTCAGGGCAAAATTGTATTGTTGTTGTACCTTCTGCCAATTTCAAGGTTAATGAAAATGATCTTAAAGCTGCTGAAGTTGTAATAAAATCAGCCAAAGTTTTGGTCACTCAAATGGAGGTCTTACCTACAACTACTCTGGCTGCTCTGAAAATAGCAAAAAAACATGGAGGTAAATAGCAAATGATCAACAGAAAAACTTTATATGTAACATTTTTATCTATAATAATAATATTACTGACTTTGTAATGCTCTTTTCACCACTTATATAAAATCTGGTGGGTTAATTCATTAAGTTTGCATTGGGCATAAGCATTATCTCCCTTTAATTTTTCTAAAATGAAACTCCTATCTGTCAACCATCACAGGCAATCACTCCTGCCACCCATAAGCATGGACGAAGCAAGTCTCCTCCTCAGCCATACCCTATCTTCCAACCTCAAGTGGAATAATTCCATTGAATCAATAGCTAAATCCACTGCTAGGAGTGTTGGGGCTGTGTCGGGCCAGGAAGTTTTTCCGCCTGAATCCATTTTGCACGCATACAAATCAACCATCCGACCGTGCATGGAATTAGGGTTGTCATATCTGGTCAGGCACCCCTGTTGTTAGGTTGGCAACGAGGCCCCACCCTTTTACAGCTAAACAGATAAGATGTAACCGTAAATTCTACTCCAACAGCTTCTTTTCTCGCGCTTCCCGCCTGTGGAACTCCCTTCCACAAGTCTGCTTTCCCGACAGCTACAATCTCCAGGTGTTTAAATGTTGGGTCAATAGACACCTATCACACTAACTCCCAATTATTCTCAGAACACTCTCATCTACCCAACCCTCATCCTCGGTATCCTTACCCGCCTATCACCGACCCTCTGACATTTCCTATATTTAACCATTCTCGGTATCCCTACCCGCCTATCACCCACCCTCTGACATTTTCTATATTTAACCATTCTTGGTATCCCTACCCGCCTATCACCCACCCTCTGACATTTCCTATATTTAACCATTCTCGGTATCCCTACCCGCCTATCACCCACCCTCTGACATTTCCTATATTTAACCATTCTCGGTATCCCTACCCGCCTATCACCCACCCTCTGACATTTCCTATATTTAATCATCCTTTCTCCACTCTATGTAGCCCCCTGCGTAGTAGTGGCAGTGACATGCCTTGCTCGGGGTGAAATGCTTATATATAAAAAAAAAAAAAAAAAATAGTGTTCTCGATAGGCTCCAGAGGAGAATCTGTAATGTGATTGGTCCTGACCTGGCAGCTCAACTCCAGCCACTTTCTCACTGGCAGGATGTGGCGGATCAAAAAATGTGTGGAAACTGAAGAACTGGAGCATGCAGAAAATATTTTTGGAAGACAGAAAAAAAAAAAGAATTTTTATGAAACTAAAGGTCTTGACTTATTACTCAGTACCTTCAAAATTATGCTAAAGATTTAATCTTGAAGCTTTTAGTTTTTATTCCAAGCTAATAGATTCCAACTCCTCATTTGACTCGTCAGGAGTATCTGCACTCGACTTTCCTCTTAGAACTGAGGCTCAACTGAAAGATGTTTACATAACTCCATCTCTGGTATCTAAGATAATATCAAAGCTTGACCTCCATAAGGCAAGCGGAGGTGATGGAATCCCAGTAATTGTCCTGAAGAATTGTGCCCTGAACTCTCCTTTGTCCTCTCTAAGCTCTACAATTACAGCCTTTCTGCTTCCTGTTTTCCTGCCTGCTGGAAGTCCTCTTCTGTTGTTCCTGTGTTTAAGAACTCAGGGGAATCCTCAGACCCATCCAATTATTGCCCTATCAGCATCTTACCAATTTTCGGAAAAGTGTTCGAGGCTATTATCAATGCTGAGATAGTTCAACATTTTACTGCCCATAAACTGTTCTCAGACAGACAGTATGGATTCCGCTTTGCCAGGTCTACTTCCGATATGCTAACAACCATCACAGAGTACATATACCAGGCCCTTGATAAGCCCGGCATGGCTTGTGTTGTTGCCCTGATATCTCCAAGGCTTTTGATAGGGTTTGGCACACTGGCCTTCTGTGCAAGCTTTGGGGCTATGGTATCACTGGACACTTGCTCGATCTAATCCAATCTTTCTTATCTAACCGCATATTGAATGTTGTCTTGAATGGGCATGCCTCCACATCCTACTGCACGAACGCTGGTGTCCTTCAGGGCTATATCCTAAGCCCGACACTCTTTATGATCTTCCAGACATGATCGTATCCCAAGCAGGCATCTACGCAGACGATGCCACCATTTACTCCTGCATCAGTAAGAAATCTGGTGAGGCGGTCAAACATAACCTCACTTCTAATCTTGAGAAGGGCCTCGACTTGGTGGTGGACTGGGGTAAGAAGTGGCTTGTAAATTTCAACGCTTCTAAAATGAAACTCCTATCTGTCAACCATCACAGGCAATCACTCCTGCCACCCATAAGCATGGATGAAGCAAGTCTCCTCCTCAGCCTTACCCTATCTTTCACTCTCAAGTGGAATAATTCCATTGAATCAATAACTAAATCCACTGCTAGGATGGTTGGGGCTCACTGTGTTGGGCCAGGAAGATTTTCTGCCTGAATCCATTTTGCATGCATACAAATCAACCATCCGACCGTGCATGGAATACTGTTGTCATATCTGGTCAGGCACCCCTGTTGTTCAGTGTTCTCGATAGGCTCCAAAGGAGAATCTGTAATGTGATTGGTCCCAACCTGGCAGTTTGACTCCAGCCACTTTCTCACCATCAGGATGTGGCTTCCCTCTGTCTCTTCTATAAATATTTTCATGGCTTCTACTCTGACGAACTTGGGTCACTAGTGCCCCCCTCTACAAGAATTTACTCAGGGCAACAAGGTCTCACCCTTTTACAGTTAGACCAACCAAATGCAGGTGATAATTCTATTCCAGTAGCTTCTTCTGATGGCTACAAACTCAATTCCCATCTCTTATCCAGCCCTTGCAACTGTCTTCACATCCTTCTCTTGCCCTTTCTCTTTCACCCGCTGTAGCTGGTCTTTGTCTTCACTCTCCTCCTGCCTAAATACTTCAACTCTTATGTAATCCCCTGCACATCACTGGCATTAACACCTTGCTTGGGGTGAAATGATTTAAAAAAAAAAAAAAAAAAAAAAAAAAAAGATTAAAGTTCCATTACACAAAAATACTTTTTAAAATATTTTTATGTAACACAGAGGGGGGTGTTTTTTATGAGGTGCTGACAGCCTGCTGTTTGAAAAATTTCAGTGAGGATGAGATAATTGTAAATTTACATAAATAAAATGTAAATGCTTTATATAATTTTTCTTAACTACCCAGTAATCTTAAAAATGTAAAAAAATTTAAGCATTCTCGTATTTTCTAGAAGTTTATATAAGCACATATCAAGGAAATGTTAGAAAATTACCAATAACTTTAACTATAGCTACTTACTTCTTGAAAATGTTTTTGGACATCTGTATTGGCAAAAAAAAAAAACTTTAAAGACAAAATAAATTCAGAATTTTTCTAAAAGTAATGACCTTTTCCATTTATGATTAGTAAATATAAAGTTTATAAATTATTCTAATTAAAATGTTTAAAAAATATAAATAATTCTCATAAAAATTCATTATTCATCAAAAAAAGCTTTATAAGACAAGTGTCCAAAATATGGATGTGCGTTGTGGCGCAGTGGATATCGACTCAGAACGACAAATCGAGACGCCGAGTTTGAATTCCTTGCGTTCACTTACGCACAAATACACATGGAAAGGTATTAATCTCTTCCCTCCAGTTATGGGTTAAATAACAGGACAGATTGCATTCTATAGCCTTGGTTGGCAACCAGTCTACCGCAGAAAGCAATGGCAACCTACTGCGGGATAATCTTCTGCCCAGTCAGTCATGTCTCTTTCAAGATATGATCTCCCAAAGCGTGTATCACGTACAGCACTTAACTGACTGTCCATAATATATTTATTCATGAAAAACAAAAGCTGTTATTAATTAATGCCTAAGTTTTATTGTATTTTTTTTATATAGTTTGATGAAAAAAAAAAAATTTTTTTTGCAAGACTTTCCAATGTTTTTTCCATAAAGGTGACCACAGATTCTCTTTACAAATTTATGATCCGGCCTTGATGCCAGAAAAATGAGATTTCTTTAATGTATTGATTTTTATTTATTCATTATTTAATCCTATATTTTTGTTACATAAATTATAAAGCCAAAATAATATTTATATATTCAAATTAAATTATATTTGACTTTTGGTTTATGTGTAGCAAAGATTAAGTTGAAAATTTATTTGAATCTTTCAAAATTTATGTACGGCTTTGAATTTTTATGACATGGCTTTTTTTTTTCTTTTTGTTTAATTTACTTTTAATGTTTTCTATTTTCTAATGTATTCTTTTTATTCCCAGTGAAAACCATTCTCAATGTGGCACCAGTTCCAAAGGATTTACCAGATGAAATATACAAATTGGTGGATTACTTTTGCGTAAATGAACTGGAGGTAATCCCCCACCCCCGCTTCTATCCAATCAAATCTGTTCAATAGCCTTATACAATTTACAAGAACATAAGTATTTATTTATGTTATGAACAATTTTTTTTTTTTTTTCTCTAACATTTCAGGCGGCATCTTTGTGGGGAAATCCAGTTAATTCTATTGAGGATGCCAATCAGTCAGCAAAAGAATTCCTCAATCGTGGCTGTTCCAATGTAATCATCACTCTTGGAAAAATGGGATCAGTATTTGTGACTAAAACTGGTACCAATCCAATTCATATTCCTGCACAAGAGGTTAAAGCAGTTGACAGCACAGTATGTATAATGACTTTCCGTCAACATTTTTATTATCTTTATTTTTAAAATTTTTCATGGCTTTAAATCAGTGATTTCTACAACAATTTATATTTCAGGATGTTATATAAGTCATTAAAATATTACTGAGGGTCTGGCACAGTTAAACAATTATGAATTTAAAAAATTTTTTTTTTAATTTATTGATGCTGAACTTTATTCCAATCCTAGTTTCTTTGTCACTTTTCGTGTTGCTGTTTCTGTATAAATCGTGAAATGCACCATATCTATATTTCTGAAAGTTCTGCTTTTCATTTTCTTTAATCAGCACAAGAAAAAGATTTAATAAAATGTAAATTATAATTTAAAGATTACTGAAATTGTGTTGTATCACTACAAAAAGATTTTGGAAACTACAGTTGGATCAACTCCTCTCCTCAATATAATAGCAAAAAAGATGAGGATATTAGTGAAACTAAAAAAAAAAAAAAGCTTAGATATTGTAAGAAATTAAATAAAGCATACTTGAGTTATTAGATAATTTCTTTTCATCTTCCTAAATATTGTGTGTCAAAAAGAACGACAAGAATAATTTTGATGTTTCAAAGAAAGAAAAACTATATCCAGTGGTCTCCCTTGCATTCTCTTCAGTTTTTCTTCTTTTTATACTTGTCAACGTTAATTTATATAGTAGTAACATTTAGTGGATTTTCTTCTGACAATTCTTAAAGAAATGTTAATTTCAGGTGCAAGTCAGCTATTTTAACAACTTCGTAATCATTATGTAGATAATTCAATCAAAATCTGAGGGTTTTTTTTTTTTAAATTCTTACTTGAAATTTATTCATGTTTATTTAGTGAGTCTTATACAAAGACATTACATTTTGTAGAATTTTTTTTTTTTTTTTTTTTTTTTGACATATGCTGGTTAATTTTCAAACAGAAACAATTTTGTTAAATTCTTCCAGGGTGCTGGTGATGCTTTTGTTGGGAGTTTGGCTTTTTATCTGGCAACCCGACCTGACCTACCTGTGCAGGAAATAATACGACGCTCCAATGACATTGCAACTGCCAGCGTCCTTAAACCTGGTACACAAGATAGTTACCCTTACAAAAAAGACCTTTCCCAGGATTTCTTCGCATAATTCTAAGGAGTTCCTTTTTTTTGAATAGATTGTTAGTGAACCTGAAGGAGACTACCACCACCTTTTAAGTTTTGTTTTTTGTCAGTATCAGTACAATTTTATTGATTACACTCTAAACTTCCTAATTGACAAAAAAAAAAAAAATTTTGGAAAAAAATTTTCATACTTTATAGTAAATCGATCCTGTGTAATTAACTTTTTGCTTGCACATATTCAACTACTGAATCCTTTACAAAGTTTTTTAATAAAGTCATTCTTGGAGTTTCCAAGGAAGATATCATCGTAAGAACTAAAGAAAACTTGAAAAAGACAAATAAGAGCAACAAAGCGACCCCAACACAAGTAGTTCTAAAATAGAGGATGGATTCACTATAACGTTGTATGAGAAAGTGAGCCCCTACTCCAAATTGTTTAAATATTGAAATTTTTTTAAAAAATTTTTGATAATCGGTAAGACTACACTGAAAAAAAATTTGTTGCTTTTCATTTTTTTAAGGTGGTGGTAGTAGTCTCTTTCAGGTCCATCAAATCTTTAATAAGATCGTTTGTGCATGATCTGAAAAATAATGAAATTTAAATTAATAAATGGAGTATTTTACAGGCTTCCATGGACTTCATTTAAATGAAATTCTCAAAGTTCAATTAAAAATAATGCTTTAATTGACCCCCACTTCTTTCAGAGAATAAAACAGCTGTTGCTCTTTTTTTTTCTTGATAGATCCTAATGAATTATTTCTACAAAAGCAAAATAAGCTGTCTCATCTGTAAAATTCAAAATTAATTTAAGCAACAGAAGTATAAAAAGAAAATTTGTATGTAGCTCCAAAATAAATGACCTCAGAAGTTCAGCATCTTAAAATTGATTTAATATCCTTTTAATGATGAATTTATCAAAAATAAATTTGGCATCATAACAATTATTTAAAATATTTGTAAGAAATAATTTCTATTTACTTTATCTTCCAAATAAATTGTTTCTAAGATGACAGAGCCCAAAAACTGAAGGTGTTTGGACTTTTATAAATCCCCCATCACAGACACAAAAAAAGAAAAACAAACAATTTTAAAAATTCCAGGTTTTTTTTTTTTACATTTAACTTTAAAAAAATTCTTTTTATAACTTTTTTTTTTATTATGTCAATGCTTATGACCCACAGCCAAAAAGACAGGAATGGCTGATCCTATAACAAAAGTTAACAGTTCTTTTTTATTAAATCCTTTCTGCTCTCTCATGATGCTGACACCATCATGCGAAGGGGAGGAAGAAGAGGAGTTAGCCACTTCTGGTAAAACATGGATTGTAGCCACATATAGGAATGTCCCAGCACTGAACAAAAGAGCAAAACCAGTTGCATGCAAATCTGACAGAGTTTCTTTGCTTTGCTGAAAAGAAAAAAAAAACAGTTTCATAATTGCAATTAAATGAACTTTTCTAAAACCAAAATATTTTAAATTCAGTTACTTAGGATGAAGGGGCAGGGAGCTAACAGAAATGAAAGCAAGTAGGCCGTTCTTTTTACTCGTTTTTTTTTTTTTTTTTTTGCAAAAGTGAGACTACTATTAAATCTATAGACAAATGAAAGTCGCGAAATTAACAAAACATATACAGAATTAAAGAAATGACAACTGAATATTTATTTTTTACCTGACTCAAGCCAAAAAAGGTTATAATGGCTAACAATGGAGCTGACACCGAGAATGCAAACAGGTGACGTTTGATCCGTGATCTTTCCAAACCATCATGCATTAAAAATGATACGAGCCCAAAAGCAGCAGGTGCCTTAAAAAAAAAAAAAAAACATTAAAGAGAAAATGCTGCCAGACAACACATGCATATAGTTTATTTCTTTATGAAATTGGTTAGAATAAAGGATTTTTTTTTTTTTTTTCTTTTTTTTTTTTTTCTTAACACACTAATGTGCGTTGTGGTGCATTGGATATCAGCTCAGAACGAGGGGGGGGGGGGCAAGTTCGAATTCCAGCTGAATTCATTGCATTCACTTACGCGCAAATACCCTTAGGAAAGGTGTTCCAGTTATGGGTTAAGATTGGGTTCTATAGCCTTGGTCGGCAACCGGTCTACTGCAGAAAGCAATGGCAACCTACTGCGGGATAATTTTCTGCCCAGTCAGTCATGTCTCTTTCGAGGCATGATCGCCCAAAGCGTGTATCACGTATGGCACTTAACTGAATGGCATTAATAATTGTTACCGATATATTTTGGTACTTACTTTGTGTAACATGATTGCTAGGAATACAATCATTGTGACTCTATCTTCTGACATTGTAATTGCTGCACCAAGTGCAATGCCATCAGCTAAGAAAAAAAGAAAAACATTACTTAAATAAATTTATACCAAAAAGAATAGAGAAAAAAAAAAACATTTAATGTTTTGAAATGTTATTTATCTAAACTTATTTATAAATGAAACTTTGTGTCTATCCATTATTTCATAATAATAGTGCAATAAAAAAAAAAAAAAATTAAAAAAAAAACATTTATTAACCCATAACTTACATAAACCCTTCAGAAAAATTTTGAGTGAAAATACAAAGCTACTATTTAAATCACAATATCAAAAGCACCTCACTATAAGAGAGGCACTATATATTGAACTCTGTAAAGGATACAAAGAAAGAAAAAAAAAAAAAAGAAACATACAACACAAAAAAAACATTGTACTTGACATACATACACACATACTATCTAATCTAAACTCTTTAAAAATGGAACTTTGTGTGTCCGTTACCTACAGACGCCAAAACAACTGAACTGATTTTCTTGAAAATTTATACAGTTGTACTATAAGCGTCTGCGAGTGTTCTTAGCTAGGTTTTGTGTCAAGGTACCCCCGATAAATATCGATAATCGGGTTATAGAAGGAGTGGTCAGATTTTAATCAAATTTGATACACTCATAGACAAAGACATAAGAAACGATATTCAGAAGTTTCAAGGTTGCAGTTCTTGCAATAGTGCAGAAAATCGATTATATATATATATATATATATATTTATATATATATAAAAGACAAGATGTCTCTGTGTGTGTCTGTTTATCTGCCTGTATGTCTGTATTTTTTTTTTTTTTTTTTTTTCTTCAGCCCTTTTATTTTAGTTTTTGCTTCAGGTTTGGCTCTAAGTAGGTATAATTGTAGTTCTTAGTCTCAGCCATGATACCATTTACTCAGAGGACTTATTTAGCCTTCAAAATTCAGTTTACAACGAAAAAAACTTATTTGATATCAAAACCAGGAAATCAAAATTTGACTTGCATCCATTCATTTTTCTTTCAGTCTACAGTTTCGCTTTAAATGGAAACAACTATTGTTTTTTAGTCTTTTGTGCCAATGTCCAAAGAATCTGAGCTCCAGGACCATGGATTAGTTTTAAAGCTTTCATTACACCCGAGCAACGCCGGGCTATACTGCTAGTATATATATATATATATAGTAATTTTGTTATTACAATGGTTTTCAGGTTCCAGAACAATACTGTTCTTCAGGTGTATGTTAAAATGCTTTTTGATAACAGAATAACAATATTAAGCTCTACTCTTTATGAAAGTAAATTCTAAGTCAAATTATTTTTTTTCTTTTTATATGAAGATTGGAAACATTAACTTAAAGGCTGAATGTACAGTCTCTTGACTTTTATATACTTAATGTTATTAATTGATTATTGTTATCCAGAAGAGTTTGTCATCAAAAAATATGTGGATTTCATTGTACATACTCTTCTAGTTTAGGAACTTCAGCCTTCACTTCTTTACACAACAACGGTGAACTTTGTTACAAATGATTCATTTTTAATTATTACAGTATGAGAAATAACATTTTCTAAAGTAAATTTTTGTACATCATTTTATTTGATTAATTTATAAAGAAAATTTTCAACTTGCAATCTATATCAGGACTAGTTAAAATTGTTAAGAGAAAATGATATTTTAAAATCCCGCAAAAAATCTATTGCATGCCATAACTTATTTCGGTTAAAGTATTTTTAGTGGAACAAATTTAAAATTGAATCTAAAATATTTTATGGAAAATATTGAAAGAAAGTAATGGAGTAAAGACCAATTTTGGTTGACTTTGTTAACCCATTAGTGCCCAAAGTTTTTAACAAAAATCTTTAATTTCTACAAACGTATTTAAATATTAAACATAGAATAATGCAATGAAATATTTTTTATTGCAAAAAAAAATAATTTTTTAGTTTGGTCCTTATTTTAGAAGTAAACTTATCGAACATCGCATGTTTGAGCAAAATTACTTTCATACATTTTCTTATAAAAATAAGACAGAGTATTCATATATATATATATATATGAGTTAGATAAGTACTACTTAAAAAAAGTTTTTGGTTAAATGATAGATGAAATTGAGTGTATCCTCCTCCTCAAGATTTTCACTCTATACTGAAGAGCAAGACATCAGTGTTGCCAATATACATCAAACACTGAAAGCCAAACATTTAATTATATATATATATATATATATATATATGCACTACATAAAAAAAACTGGGGTGGCCTAATAATTAAGAAAATTATGTCTTTCATACTATTTTTAGTATTTATTGCCAACTGAATAATTCTAAATGAAAATAGAACGGTTGTTTTGTTATTATTCCTTTGCAAAATTTTACAAGGCAGCCAGGAAGCCTTTGTTTCAGCCAGCCAATAAGAAGAAGAGACTAGCATGGGGAAGAGAGCACAAAAACTGGACACCAGAACAGTTCATTTGATGCACATGTTATTGTGCAGTTTTAAAAAAATCATTCTATTTTCATTTATAATTATTCACTTGGCAATAAATACTAAAAAATAATATGAAATACATCATTATTATTTTTTTTTTTTTAAACTGGGGTGGCCGGTAGTGTGTGTATCTATGTATATGTATATAATTAAAAGACTTTAAACACAAAATAATAAAAGCTTCCAATAATACAAGTCTAAATATAAATGACTGATAGCTGCTTTGTATGTAATTCATGCACTCATGACTAACAAATTCTTTTACTCAATATCCCAAAGCAAACTAGCATTTAATACATTTGAACGTGACTATATATTACCAAATACATGTACAAATACGTTTATATTGCCACGTGGTTGTAAACTATTACTTAACCTTTGCACTTGCAAAAATTATTGAAACATCAAAATAATTAGGGCACATTTTCCCTGATTTCTCGCATATATTTTAGCTACCAGGGTGAATTTAAAGTTCTCTTAATCATATATATATATAAAAAAATGGCAATCTGTGAGTGACTGTTCTCTATGCATGCCTACATTTTCTAAGCTACGCCATTCAAACTTTCTAGGGACACATATCTACAGGGAAGCCAGGTCGACACATACTTTTTGAGTTTAAGTTCAGCAATTTTCCCTTTCGCATTTTTTTGGCCAATGTAGCCGATTGTTTACATTTGCTCCGTAAAACATCTAAGATGGTTGCTAGATTACATCACAGAAATCAAATCACATGTGTCAAATGCAACTAAGAATAAAAATTAAATATAAAGGCTCAATATTTTTTTTTTAACATTTTAAAAATTCATTTGGTCAACAAAAAATGAATATTTTTCCCCATAATTCTGAAACAAAAGAAATTTTTTTTTTTTTCAGATTTAATATTTCACACTTCAGAAAATAAAATTGAAAAAAAATAATTTTTTTTTTTGCTATATATTTCATGCAGGAAATCAACTGTCTGTAATTCATGTGGCATTAATGTAATTTTTTCCTGTAAAATTAAATGTCTATTTTTTTAAACAACAATTTTTTTTTTATATAACTGAGTTTTAAAGTGAGGCAGCAACTACAAGCGCTCAGAAATCACAACATGCTGCATTAATCATCTATTTAAAAAAATGTTCTGAGTTACACGGGCAACGCTGGGCTATGATGCCAGCCTATCACTAAAATGGAATCCAGACCAGTGATTAGCTGAATATGAATCTGAAATTTCCACTATTTTCAATCTATATAATTAATGAAGAAGTATTAAAATACATTGAGAAGAAAGAAGATTATGTTTAAATAATGTTTGTTGTGTGAAATAATTGCTTTTTTTTTTGTCTATTTGTGAAGCTCTTCTTTTTCTCCATAAATAAAGAGCAAATAGGTAGACTAGTTTTCATTTGCAGAGTATAATAGTCAAAGAACACATCCACCAACCAGCCCCACAGTACTAACAAGCTATCACTTAACCGAGTTCATTGACTGCTTAGTAGCCAAGTTAGGTAAGGAGACTAAAAACAGACCAAAATGTTGCTAATATAAGTCACATAATTTTCAATACAATTAAGAAATAAAAAAAAAAAATGCCAACTTAAGAAGGAACAAGAACATATTTACCTGCCGCATGTATCACTAATCCTAACGTAGCTGTTATCTTGTTTCGATTCTGACTGGGTGATTGCGTATGCTCAACATCTGTAACAAAATCAATAAAGTTCAATTGAATAAATAATAAATCATATCTGAATCCAGACTTTAGATGACAGCCCAAACATTTTTCATAATACAGGTATTAGTGTCATGCATCTCTGAATCCAGAAACGAAACCTAGAGATTCCATCCTCCTTCAAGCTAGAGAACCATTACTATGTCCCAGAAACACCAAAAATCTTGTTCAATCTAAGATAAAAAAAATAAAAAAAAGCGGACATGTACGACCCTGACCCCCCACCCCCACCCGCGTGTAATTATTTTGCAAGTGTTTCCAATATGGGAGATCAATTTACGAGAACATTGTATGAGAAACTGAGCACCCACCACCAAAAAAAATCTTTAAATATTGAATTTTTTCCTAATCTGAAAGTTTAAGGTCAAATCAATAGGAATGCACTGAGAAAAGTTAAAATAAAAAATAAATGAAAAGCAACAAAATTTACAGGGGGAGGGGGTCGCACATGTCCTCCCCAAAAAAATATTGATAAAGGAAGTGACAATGAAAAACTTGGAAACTTCTTTCCAAGCTTAAGTCAACTTCATTGTATAGTTACAAATTAGTTTAACAGTTTATTCTGCTCACAAACCAACAACAGATAACATCAGAGATAACACAACAAACATTTTCTGGAGGAAACAAGAGGTTCTTTACTGTCACAAAAAAAAAAAAATGCAGCAGCTGAATTATTCTCAAATGACTAAATCCAAAGTAGATATAAGCAAGTGTAGAAGTAATAAAGGCTCAACATATAGAGGTCAGCGGCTTCTGTTCATAAACCAATTTAAGTTTATACATTGTCATAATGATGGCAGCCATGTCTAAGGTGTCACCCAACCTCAAAGAGGAAATATTCATATCCTGTCTTCAAATGAAAACTTATTTGAATTTTGTCAAAGAACCTAAAAATCGATTTAATACAAAAAGCAATCATCACAATGTGACAGCTACTTCGTGATATCCCTGCATACAATGATGAAAGGGGTAGTCAATTTAATTCAGTTTACATGTTTGGCTTGGGCTTCTGACAGCTTACAATTCCATGGTGCCATTTTCATTTGGGAACATTTTTCCCAAATATAGAAAGAAACTATCTCTGGCTCAGTCCTTTTTTTTTTTGCGGGGGGGGATCCAAGACTTGCCATTTCCAGGTTACAGAATATGCCCTTGCTTGGGGCATAGATGAATCCAACCTGCTTGAATCTAGAAGCATAAACATGGCTTCTCTAGAAACACAGAAGAATCTCCATATATGTAAGGCTTTATCTTTCTCCTTTCACTGCACTTGCTGTGTAAATATGTTATATTCGTTCTGCCTGGAACATGTGTAAATATGTATATATATTTTCGTGTATTTCTTAGTGTATAAAAGTCCTAAGAACAAAGCATGTTTATCATTCCTTTTCTTTTCAGTCATTCTATTCCATCTGTGAAATACGCTATTGTTACAACATGGATTTAATAATGCCCATAATGGGGAAGAATTTAAGAATAATCCTTTCTTTCATAGCTCCTCTCATTATAATATCGTTCCCTAGACAGTGTCAATTGATAGTTTTTAGGAATTTCTTTATATTTTTATCATGTATATCTTGCAACATTAATATTATCAAAATAAGGAACTGTACCTTGCAGTTTTTTTTTTTTCACTAACTTGACAATAACCTAGTAATATGCAGAAATGTGATTCCTATAAAATTGGTCTAAGCACCAATTGTATTCAAATCTCTATATTTCCTATCTGACTTAATTATACTTAGTGGTAGGTACTTATCAATTCAAAAGTAGAGAATATGATATCATTTAAAGTTCATTTACCATCTTGACTATCTTTGGCAAGAAGATAAGCATCCATTTCTTTGTAATGATTATCAGGAAATGATCTAAGCATTCACTATTATGTTGTTGGATAAGATCACTTGCAATTAAAACTTGTGCTTGTCATAATGTTAATGCTTATCTGAAATATACCTTAAAGTAATTGGCAATTTCGTTCTTTATGAAGTCTTGTCACCTTTGCTAAAGCAGCTTCAGTTGATGGAAATTAAGTTCAAAACAGTTTGGTGATGTTTTTGTAAAAAAAATTGGCCTCTGCTATTTCTACTGACGTCACAGTTCAGATAGTTTTCCATGTTCAGATTTTACACTCAGATGATGGTTCAGAGAATCCGAAATAGGTTAAAAGGTAATTCCTTCAAGAAAATTAAAAATTACGTCAACACTAACATTCTTTAGAACTAATGTATAAAGTTTTATGTTCCATACTAATATCTTAACTAAATAGACAAAGCTTTAGTTCTAATTTATGTACGTTTCTGCTGATAGAATATCAGTGATGCAGGAATACAAGTGATCACTGTTCTTAAAGTTTTCAGCTTGAGCAAGTGTATCCAATAAACAGGAGTGGACTACGCCCACCATTAAATTTTGTGTTTTGGATTTGCTTACCCAGGCAGATTGTCATTTTTCACATTTATTACCCACAGGATGGGCAGTTCTCTGTGTATGAGAAACAAGAAACAATTCCATTATGACAGTCACAAATGATTTGCAAAGTTAAAATAACCCTTGTTGTGGTGCAGATGTGCATTGTGGTGCAGTGAATACCAGCTTGGAATGAGAAAATGGGGAGCCGAGTTCAAATTCCAGTTGAATTCCATGCGTTCACTTACACGCAAATACCCTTGGGAAAGGTATTATTCCATCTCTTCCTTCCAGTTATGGGTTAAATAGCAGAACAAATTGGGTTCTATAGCCTTGGCTGGCAACCAGTCTACCACAGAAAGTAATGGCAACCTACTGCAGGATAATCTTCTGCCCAGTCAGTCATGTCTCTTTCGAGACATAATCACCAAACATGTGTATCACACATGGCACTTAACTGACTGACTGAATATAACAGTTGAAAACAATTAAAACTTCTACTGGGCATAAAGTGGGGGTCTGTTTTCTATTGTTATGAAGTAATAAAATGACACCCCCACTAATTACTACTTATTAATATGATATTATAATTCATTTCTTCTCGCTCCAGCTATTGGCTAAATGGCAGGACAGATTAGGTTCTATAGCCTTGGTCGGCAACCAGTCTACCACAGAAAGCAATGGCAGGATAATCTTCTGCCCAGTCAGTCATGTCTCTTTCGAGACATGATCGCCTAATCGTGTTTCATGTATGGCACTTAACTGATTGACATATCTGGTGTATGCGTGGCTGTTCTGGAATTAGTACCGAAGCTGAACAGACTGCTTGGTCAGTGTAAACTTTCTTATTGTGCAGAGGTACATGAAATTTTTAATAAGTTGTCAGTAAATATAGTATTTTGGTTTCGCAAAGAGATGCTGGCATATTTGCAGGTGAGACAATACAAGTGATGAAAACATCATTCACTACTTCATTAGCATATTACTCATCACTACAATTTCTCTTTAACTTTTCTAACTCCATAAAGAAATTGCCTAATGATTCTTCCATCCTGGTAACTAGTAAATATATAACAAAAATCTCACCAAAGTCTTTACTTATAAATTGTCTGGCTGAGTTTTCATATAACATGTATTTGAAAGTGGTTGGTTGGTTGTTTTGTTTTATGGCATATCAAACCTCAGCGGGTCATTTATTGCCAACTATTTTTTTTTTTTTATTTATTGCTGGTAATACTTTTTTTCTTTCAACAATTTATTGTTGGCTTTATATAAGGTTTTTGTGTCGTTTTTCTTTTTTATATAAGTTTTTGTGTCATTTTTCTTTTCGAGTATCAAGATTCATTGGGATTTGTTTTTTTTGTTTTTTTCTAAGGGCAGGGTCCCCAAGTCCTACCCTTGTTATTTAACCCATAACTGGATGGAAGGGACGGATTAATACCTTTCCCAAGGGTACCAATGCTTAAGTGAAGGCTGGGTATTCAACTGGAATTCGAACTTGGCTCACTGATTTCTCTTTCCGAGCCGACATCCACTGCACCACAATGCACATCCGTCACTAAACGCTTACAGCACCTGGTATTCCCAAGCAGTCACCCATCTAAGTACTGACCAGGCTCAACGTTGCTTAACTTCGGTGATTGAGCAAGAACCGGTGTATTCAATGTGATATGGCCATAAGCCATATTAAAAAATGTCGGCACTCACAGAGTTTAATAGTGTTCTTTATTTATTCAGTATCTTGTCTATAGTGATCAATGTAATTTATGAATATTGTATGCCAGTGTTGTTACTCTAGCAGCTGTTGGTGAGCTGGGATCAACATTTGACAATTAGGCCACCACACTGTCTCCATGCTGCAGAATTAAGTTGAATAAATTATAGTAACATTGAAAAACATTTTAAAATTAATGGCTACTTTTCAAACTTTATTCAGTTATAAAGTTTAGTTTAACTGTTTATTTCACTCGGTCCAAATACAGACAAATTTCATACACAGAAGTGAATGAACCATATTGAAATGCTTATTCAAAAACGCCACATTAAGTGGATTTCAACAGACTTTTGCACACTGTTTTGTACATTTTTTGTTTTTTTCAAAGTCAGCTAGACATAACACAATAATGATACAATATTTTATAAATTTGGCATGTGTCAATTTTAAACGATTGGGTAATGTGATGTTATGCGATTGCTGGAAATAGAATAAGATTAAATCTTTTACGTTTTGTTAAACTTTTAAAAAATTAGTTTGATTTTAAAAAAAAAAAAAATTTCCTTTTGACTTTTCCATTCATCTTTGTCTCATCAAAACTTCAATCATTGAAGACTGAAAATTTCACTTTCAAATTTCAGAGAAAAGACAAAAAAAAAAAAAACTTAGTAAAGTTCCAGTATGTTGATAAAGATCAAAGGAAATCCTTTCGAAAAATCATTTTCTGGACTCTCAAAACAAAAGAATTTCAGTGACAATTTTTTTACAGAATTTTTAAACTTTTATAGAATGTTTCTAACGAGTAGTTAAAAATGCTTGACAGTTAATTTCTTTTTTTTTTTTTTATTTCATACTGAAACAAAACACATAAGAAAATTTAGATGAATTCAATTTTCTGCTCACCTGGTGCTGAATGCACATGAGATCCCCCACAGAGCTGATCTATTAGAAGCATGGTGATAAATCCAGCTACCAATGCAACTCCAATGAGGCTATGAACATTAACGGAGCCTTCATGTCCATGAAGGCTTTCGTGTTCTGCATGTTGTTCTGGGTCACGTGATTGGGCACTTGCATGATCCAACACCACATGATCTTTCACATTCAATTTCTCTAAGTGATGAACTAAAAATCAAAAAAGCAAATACTTAAGTAAGCAACTGCAAAGAAAGAAAGAAATTATAAAAAAGATTCTGATCTCAAAATATTAATAAATAGGTAATACCCAACACCTTTACCTTCCTTTATAATACTAAACGCATTGTGATAGGCTTCAAATACCTACCCATACACCATATATATCTATCTAAACTTATTTATAAATGGAACTTTGTGTGTGTGTGCGTGTGTGTCCATTACCTATAGACTCCGAAACGGCTGAAACGATTTTCTTGAAAATTTACACAGTTGTACTATAAGCGTCTGCGAGTGTTCTTAGCTAGGTTTTGTGTCGAAGTACCCCCGATAAATATCAATAATTGAAAAAAAATCGGGTTATAGAAGGAATGGTCCAATTTTAATCAAATTTGATACACTCATAGACAAAGACATAAGAAATGATATTCAGAAGTTTCAAGGTTGCTGTTGAAAATCGATAATATATATATTTACTAATCTATTCTTTAAATGGACGCTTGTGGTAGGGGTAGAATTGCCGATTCGGTCGGGTTTCAATCCTGGGTTAGGAAGCGACCGGAGTCTAAGCTGTACTGATGAGCTGTAATACAGCGAAACAGATCTGTCTGTGGATGACTATAGTATATAACTGAGTTGTTTTCATCCATGGGACATCCAAACACGTCATTTAATAGCTGTGGATAAGAGCCCCTCGGAGCAGAAATTTTATTTGCTAATCATGCAATATATATATATATATATATATATATATATATATATATATATAAGGCAAGATGTTTGTGTGTGTCTGTTTATCTGTCTGTATGTCCTTTATACAAATTCACAATTTTTATCCGATTCTCACCAAACTTCACAGAAATATTCTTTAAGCCGAGTCTGAGCTCCAGGACCATGGATTAGTTTTAAAGCTTTCATTACACCCAAGCAACACGGGGCTATACTACTAGTGTGTGTGTATGTGTGTGTGTGTGTGTGTGTGTGTTTATATATATATATATATATATATATATATATATGAAATGGCATGGATGAAAATTGCATGATTTGCAAATAAAATTTCTGCTCCGAGGGGCTCTTATCTTCAGCTATTAAATGACATGTTTGGATGTCCCATGGATGAAACTCAGTTATTTGAAACTGAAATACTCAAATAAGCAGCTGTAAAGCAAAGAAAGAAATTATAAAAATAAAAAAAACGTGTATTAAATATTTCTTCAGTTCACTGTCATACAAATAACCATTATTTTAATGACTTATTTGTTTCCATGATTCAGCCAATCCGTTTTATGTATTTCTCCAGGTAAACGTCTTTTTTATTTTTGTCATTCAAGGCAAAATGCAGTAGCAAACAAAATTGAAATGTTAACATCTGAAGAAGGCCATAGAATAGATCGGTCAAAATGTAGAACAAAATTCATAAAATATTGAAGGAATAAATTCATATTATTTATGATTGAACTAATGTTATAATCACTGTTGTTACTACCATAACATAAGCAAGAAGAACATTAGATTTAAGGTTCCAAAAAGTAGCTCCATTTTTTATCTCACTGGATTAAAGAACAGATTAGTGAATTTGGCAGCATAGAAAATATGTGTTAAGTCTCAGAACTGAGTTTCTAATGAATGCTCTGTGGAAATGGTGAGTAAAAAGGAGTAGAACACTGATGTGAAATTTCACAGAACAAAACAGGTTTCTTCTTCTTCTTCTATGTGCCCTGTCCCTTTAGGACGTAGGTGATCATGGTTCTCCATATCTCCCTATCCCTTGTGGCTCTTAGTATGTTACCCCTGTTAACCCCCGTTCCGTCAACCACCCGATCAGGCCCTGCAAATATGTTATCCGCTGCCTTCCGCTGTCTCTCTTTCCTTCTATCTGGCCAGTCAGTATCAGGTTCTCCAGGCTTTCCTTCCTCATTGTGTGTCCCAGGAACTTCAGTTGTCTCTACCTGATGCTCAGTATCAATTTCCTTTTTGTTGCCATTCTTTCCAACACCTCGTCGTTGCTTGTATGCTCAGTCCACGATATCCGCAGCATCCTTCTGTAGAACCACATTTCGGCCGCTTCCAGTTTTGTCCTCATTTTCGATGATATTTTCCAGCATTCACTGCCGTATTGAAGAACTGACATCACGTAGCAGTCTAGCACTCTTTTCTTCGTTTCTATTGAGATTTTCCTGTGTGTTAGTATTTTGCTCATCTTCTGGAACGCGTCCTTTGCCATGTCAATTCGCCTTCGGATCTCCGTGTCGCACTTTCCATCTCCTGTTAGAACACTTCCTAGGTACTTAAATTCTTGGACTTGTTTGATTCTATTATCCCCCACCTGTATTTGGCATTTTGGGTTGTATCTTTTGCTGATGACCATGCACTCAGTTTTCTTAAAGTTTATTTGTAGTCCCTTCTTGTCACTCTCCAGTGCTACTTTCTGTATGAGGTTTTGTAGTTTCCTTTCCGTGTCTGCAATCAGCACTGTATCGTCTGCATACCTTATGTTGTTCAAGTTGTGGCCTCCAATAACAAATCTTGGCGTGTCATCTAGGGTCCTCAAAATATTCTCGCTGTATAGGTTGAACAAATCCGGTGAAAAGACACATCCTTGTCTTATGCCTTTTTCTATCTTTGTAAATCTACTGAGATCATTACCCGTCCATATGCAGGCCGTTTGCTGCCAGTAGAGATTCTTGATTACTCTTATGTCTTTGCTGAAAATGTCGAGGCTGCCGAACATCTTCATCAGTTCTTTGTGTCGTATCTTGTTGAATGCCTTCGCATAGTCAATGAAGCATTAGTACAATTCTTTCTTCATTTGTATTGCACTTTTGGAGAACATCCTAATCATGAATATGGCGTTCCTTGTTCCAGTGTCTTTGATGAACCCACACTGTTCCTGCCCTATTCATCAGGATTCTGACAATCAGTTTTGTAATGTGACTCATTAAGCTGATAGTTCTGTGTAGTTCACACTCACTGGCACCTGGTTTCTTCGGCAGTGCTATAAATATCAACTTGCATAGGTTGTCTGGTATTATTCCGCTGCTATAAATTTTGTTTATTATGTCGGTAATTTTTTCTATGCCATATTCTTCTAAGGCTGTCAGCAGCCCTATCACTACGCCGTCTGGACCAGCTGCTTTGTTTCTGTTCATTTTGGCCATTGCAGCTTCCACTTCGGATTTTAGTATTTCCGGTCCATCCATCTCCTTGTGTATTCTTGGTTATTCTCTCTTGTCGCAAAAAAGATCCTTTATATATTCTTCCCATCTCTGGAGTATTTCCTCTTTCTCTAATATGATTGTTCCAACCTTGGATTTTATGCATCCTGTTGAGGAGCAGGTTTTTTGTCCTGTCAGTTCTCTTATCTCTTTATGCATCTCTGCTTTGTTGGTCCTGCTCAGTCTCTCTGCTTCTGTGCATTTGTTGTTGAGCCATTCTTCTTTGGCTTGTCTGCATTTGTTCCTTGTCTCATGTGGAGGATCTCTTAGGTCATCCACTTGTTTTTACTTCTGTGTCTGATTTCCTTTTGGGCTATGTTGTTCGCTGAGGTCATCATCGCTTCTTTTAGTAAATCCCATTTTGAGTGCCCTTTTTCAATTTGTTCTTCATATTTCTTTCTCACGCTGTTATTATATTCTTTCTGCAGGGTGAGGTCGTCCTCTAGTGTGTCGTATTGCAGCCTTGGTGATGTGCTGGGCTTCTTCAGTCTTCGGAGTTTCACCCTTAGTTTGCAGATGACTGGGACGTAGTCACTTCCGCAGTCGGCACCTGGGTATGTTTTGCAATGGACCACCGCATTCCTGAATCTCTTGTTTATAGTTATATAGTCTATTTGGTTCTTCGTGTCACCTCCTGGGCTTCTCCATGTCCATAAACGTTGCGGGTGTTCTTGGAACCCGGTGTTAGTAATTACCTGGTCATTGGCTGAGCACCATTGGACCCATTTTTCTCCTCATTCGTTGCGATCACCTAGTCCAAAGTTGCCGTTTGTGTCTCCTTCTCTATCTTTACCTACCTTGGCATTCAAGTCACCCATTATAATCCTAATTTCTTGGCTTTTGCACTGGGCCTTGGCACTGTCCAGTATTGAATAGAAAGATTCTATTTTGTCCTCCGAACTTTGAGTTGTCAGCGCATAAACTACTATAATAGCTATATTGGAGGGCCTTCCCCGCAGTTTAACCAAGAGGACTCTCTCTGAAAGCTGACAGTATCCAAGAACACATTTCTTCACTTGTTTGTTTAGTATTAAACCGACCCCTTTTTCGTTTTTTTTACCTCCTGCATACATTATTTTGTGGGTGTCACTACTGAAATCTCTGTTATTAGGCCATCTGGTTTCACATATGCCTAGGATGTTGATCTTCAGTCTGTCCATCTCCTGCTTGACATTCTCTAGCTGTCCACAGATGAGTGTCTTGACGTTCCATGTTCCAATAGTAATTTTGTCTTTGATGTGCACAGTCGCAGGGTAATGGTCCAGAGACACCTGTTGCTCATGTCTCTCTTTCCCGGACGAGGGACAAGAGTAAAATGTCCCCTTTACGCCCGTTGGTGCTAACAGTCACCCGGATGACGATCAGGTGGCACCTGTTGCCCATGCCGGTCCTTACCGAGCGAGCGAGGAGTTGTTTCCTTGGGAAGCAACCTCCTTCACGCTGTTGGCTTTAATACATTTTTTGTAAGTAACCATGACTGAGCGGAGGTAGATAATGGAGTGGTATCCCGTTGCCTTCTCCACGATGGTTTATTGAGACACCACCTCTAGTTAGCTGGCAGTTGACTCCTTGAGAGTTCTTCTGCCCTTTGTAGGTTTACATTTTTTTTTTTTTTTTTGACCTACAGGGATGCTAATGTCCCAGGTTTACTGTTTTCAAAAATAAGTGTCTAAAATGAAATTATTTGTGTTTAAGTTTTGAGAAGTGAGGAAAGTTAGTTATCTATATGAGTATATGTTTATTTAAAACAAGTCTTTTTGTCCGTGGAGCCATATATATATATATAGATGCATGTTTCTTTAAATAACATAGACAAGTTTTGTCGATTTATTTTATGTAAATTTTTTTCATATCGTCTAAGCTTAATAGCATTATCGTTGAAAGAGGAAAGAAAATCACAATATTGACATGTTTTTATTTAATCCTTTTTGAGCTTTCAGCTTACATCAGCCATTATCAAAGATGAAAATAGTGTTGGTTGTAATGAGCAGTTCGCGGACGTTGATAGTAGTCATCTATTTTGTTTGTGTGGAGGATTGGCGAACATGTGCGTGCATGCTGGAAGCAAAAATTGCACTACAGCTCGTGGCATCCCACATGACCACACGAGAGTGGGGGCAAGAAGTATTAAGTATGGAAGGCCATTGGGGTAACCAATCGCTTCTGTTATCTATTATAGGCATTTGAGAATGTTTGTGGAGATTTCGTAGTTAATTTTGTTCAGGTTAGGTCTCAACTGTTTTATGTATATGGCTTCGAGTATTTTTAGTTTTTGTTTATTGTTTTCGTGTTTAAGTATGGTTGTGTTTTTGATGAGGATTTCGGGGAATTGTGTATGTGGCCTTCACATTGTGTACGTGTGTGGAGATGTATGTATGTATGTATCTATATATATATATATATATATATATTTATGCTCTCACACCCTGATTGAG
This sequence comes from Ascarosepion bandense, assembly GCA_037127315.1. Taxonomy (NCBI): domain Eukaryota; kingdom Metazoa; phylum Mollusca; class Cephalopoda; order Sepiida; family Sepiidae; genus Ascarosepion; species Ascarosepion bandense. Next base: position 991,837 of record JBBBDQ010001014.1, on the reverse strand, counting down.
CACTCTGGCTATGAGGCGCATATAATTATAATATACACACTAAAAAGTCTGCCTTCTTCTACCGAACACCCATAGCCCCAAGGTAGAATCGCCGACTGATGCCAATTTGGACGGGTTTCAATCCTAGGTTAAAAAGCAATCGGAGTCTAACTGTACTGATGAGCTGTGATACAGCGAAACAGATCTGTCTGCGGATGACATATCTCCACCAGTGGACAGCATCTCAGCTGAAACATTGTCATAACAACAAAGATAAGAACAAAGGTGTTCCAGGCAACATTTCACTGGATGATCCAATTACAGGGTTACATCTCTATAAAAAAAAAAAAACAAAAAAAACAAAAAAAACAGAAGTATCTAGCTGATTAACTGAAGATTGTGAACACACTATGCACTAAACAGTAAATTTTATTTTTATTCTTCTCTTCAACTATGGTCCTGGGTATGATGGTAAACTGCATCTGGCAGCAAGGCCTCTGATTGGGAGGCTGTGAGAAACATAGAACCACCTCTTAATTGCTGTTGTTCTCAGATCCATCCTTAGCAAAACATTTTTGAATTCAAAACTAGAAGACATTTTCAGTTTTCTAAAATAATAAAAAATAAGAACAAAAATTTTCATTAAAATCTGAGTAAATCAACCTTCTCACTATAACTGAACATTAAAAAAAAAAAAAAAAGAACAACTTTAAAGCTGTAACACCCCAATGGACGGTCAGAACAATTTCTCCGGCAGCCATTCTCCACTGTGATATTGCCGGGAATTTGTTGAAAATGTCGTTGGAGCCTCAAGCTGGGGGTACAAGATTAAACTATTAGGAATGAACTTCCACAACTTGGATGTTTTATTTCATTTAGAGTTAGTCTTTTCGGTTGGGGCAGGCGATGTGACACACAGCTCTAACTCTAATTAATGAAGATCAAATCCGAACTCAAGACGAACGGAGTTTCTACTTCAAGCACACACCTGACTAACTAACTCCACTCAATCAACTAACTTACTGGTCGGCTGGGAAATATCACCTGTATTTATTTAAAACAATGGGGAAGTGACTAGAGATCCCCAGGCTAAAACAAAACTAAAAGATAAGCATTGGTGACTGTAAGTCCAAAATTTCAAGGTACTTAAATTTTCCTTCTTTTGATGTGTAAACATCTAGCAGACATCTGTCTGCACTTAGCCTTAGTAATTTCCAGGATTTTTTTTTTAACTTTTTATCTTAATAAAGCTTCTGCCTGATGTTTTTATAGCCCTGACACTTTACCTGTAACCAGGTGTTTTTTATTGCCTTGGAGAAAGGGAAAATTCTATTATTTTTTCTTTATTTTCTTAATGTGTGGTCAAGATACAATAAAAACAGTTTTTGACCTGGTCAACTTAACATCTATTTCCTACAAGTTTATCTTTTTATGACATCAAATCACTTAGTCAAATATTTACAGGAAGACTGGTAGAATTTAACAGTAATCTGATACCCTTTTCTCTTCCACAATTTTCCTCATAAAAGAAATTTATTTATTTATTTTTTCCTCTTCTTTTTCACTTTTGTTAAAGGAAACATGTTTTTAAATTGTTTTCTATTCTTAACCATTTTCTATTTTAATCTATGATAATAAAATACATATTTTACAAATCCACCTTAATTTACTCCGAGTCACAAAGCCCCACCACCTTTTTAGCATTAAAAAACCTACAGAGGTTGATATACAGTTAAACAAAACTCAAACTCAAATTCTCACTATAACCGAACATTAAAGAAAGTATCTTAAAACCCCACCTTTTTGGCATTAAATAACCCACAGAGGTTGATATGCTGTTAAACAAAACTCAAAAATCTCTTCAACTACAAAATGTAAAATCCAAAGAAATATATGTCCTTAAGACATTTTAAGTTACTTATAAAAACTTTCAAAATGTTAAAATAAATCCAATGAAGAAAATCATATTGAGAATATGAAGCAACAAGTCATGTGTAATTTCCAAATTTCATCTTTTTATGCTTATTTTAACAATTTGTCATTTGTTTCAAAATTGCCACCTTGTTGGAATGCAAATATTACTTAATTTAAAATGCAAATTACTTCTTGTATATTTTCTAATCATTTGATACAAAAAACTTTTTGCATTTAAGAATAAGACTGGAAACATTAAATTAATGATATTAGAAAAAAAAAAAAAAAAAGAATGTTAAACTGCTGTATCTTCCAATATAAATCCTAAACAATTTCATCAAATGAAAAAGAAAAAAATTAACCAACTGAGATCTGGTTCTGATAAATGTGGGAAATATCATTGACAGAGTGTGTAATAAATTAAGTTTTAAAGAGAATAAGTTGAGCCTGACATATAAATGGCACCACTAATTAAAAAATCTATATGATTTTTAAGAAGTACTAACCTTCAAATGGCACACGACAAAATTTAAACCCAATCAGATTATTAGTTTACAAATTACAGATATTTAAGTAAAGCTACTGTTGCAAATTTTCAAAACAATGAAAAAATCTAAATTTTGCATGTTGATAAAGCATTGCTTTCCGATAGGAAAAAATACTGTTTAAGCAAAGCAACGGCTTGATAAGTGTTATTCAGACTCTGCTCTGTTAGAAACAGCAGTTTAGAGGTGGTATGCTGACCTAGAAAAAACTCATTTTGGCTGATCATAAATTGAAGTTGCGTGAGATAGCAGAGGTGTTGAGCATATTAGAAGGCAGTGTATTCACCATTTTGCATGAACATTTGTCAATGAGAAAGATGTGTTCAAAGTAGGTGCCACGTTTGCTTACAGTCTATTAAAAACAAAAATGCATCGATGCTTCAGAGTGTTGTTTGCAACTGTTTCAATGCAACAAGAAAGAATTTTAGCATAAATATGTGACAATGGACAAAACATGGATCCACCATTTCACTCTGGAGTCAAATTGGCAGTCAGCTGAGTGGACAGCAGCAGGTGAAAGCCGTCCAAAGCGACCAAAGACGCAAACATCAGCAGGCAAGGTTCTGGCCTCTCTATTCTGGCATGCACAAGGTAATTTTTTCTTTGATTACCTTGAGAAAGGAAGATCCATTAATAGTGAATATTATATAGCATTATTGATGCATTTAATGGACAAAATAACCCCCACAAAAAAATAAAAAATGGCCATAAATGAAAAAAAAGTGATCTTTCGCTGTAACATGTTGATTGCAACGATGGCAAAACTACATGAATTGCACTTCAAATTACTTCTGCATCCACCTTATTCTCCAGATCTGGCCCCCAGCAACCACTGGCTGTTTGCAGACCTCAAAAGAATGGTCCAGGGAAAGAAATTTGCTCCAATGAAGAAGTGATATTGGAAACTGAGGCATATTTTGAGGCCAAAGACAAATCCTTCTACAAAAAAGGCATCAAATTGTTAGAGAAGCATTGGAATCAGTGTATCACTCTAAAAGGAGACTATGTTGATGAATAAAGTTGAATTTTGCCTAAAAGTTATTGTTTTAATTATTTAAGCCTGGGATTTATTGAGTGATGTGTTATAAAGAAAATGTTTCTAATAAAAAAAAAAAAATCTGAAATTTGGGAGACGTAGAAAATATAGAGAATTTAGCACTCACAAGACACAAAAGGCGAAAAACAAATTTGAGCAAATGGATGGATGAAGTCAGTCAGTTAAGTGCCATACGTGATACACGCTTGGGCGATCATGTCTCAAAAGAGACACGACTGACTTGGCAGGAGATTTTCCCGCAGTAGGTTGCCATTACTTTCTGCAGTAGACTGGTTGCCAGCCAAGGCTATAGAACCCAGTCTGTCCTGTTATTTAACCCATAACTGGTGGGAAGGGACAGATTAATACCTTTCCCAAGGGTAATGGCGCATAAATGAATGCAAGAAAGTCTACTCAAATTTGAACCCAGTGGATGGAGGATGACATATCACAAATAACACAAATGAGTCAAATAAGTAATGCTGATGTGCGTTGTGGTGCAGTGGATACCAACTCAAAATGACAAATCGGGGAGCTGAGTTCAAATTTCAGTTGGATTCCTTGCGTTCATTTACGCACAAATACTGTTGGGAAAGGTATTAATCCATTTCTTCCCTCCAGTTATGGGTTAAATAATAGAACAGATTGGGTTATATAGCCTTGATCGGCAACCAGTCTACTGCAGAAAGCAATGGCAACCTACTGCAGGATAATCTTCTGCCCAGTCAGTCATGTCTCTTTCGAGACATTATTGCCCAGAGCGGGTATCATGTATGGCACTTAACTGACTGACTGAATGTAATAGTCGAAAACAATTAAAACTTCTACTGGACATAAAGTGGGGGATCGGTTTTCTATTGTAATGAGGTAATAAACTAATCCCCCACTAATTCCTACTTATTAATATAATACATCTCTTCTCCCTGTAGCTATGAGTCAAATAACAGAATATATTCAAATCACAATTCACAAAAATGAGAGATAGAAATGCAAAACGAACTTTGTTTAATGAGAAAAAAATGTCAACTTTTAAAAGTTGGATTGTCTTGAATGAACTAAAAAAAAAAAAGAAAAGAAAAAAAGAAAAAAAAAATCAATAACAGCTGTTATCATTAATATGTTGAACGTTTCTCCCAAAAAGAAGAAACAGCCTTAATTTATTTCTCCTTCTCTGTTTCTATTTTTTTCTCTAAAGTCAACCTTGTTTTTCTTTGCAGTACATCAAACAGCAATTATAGGTGTTTATAAAATTGTATTGTTTGATTTAAAAAAAAAAAAAAAAAAAAAAAAAAAAAAAGGTCACCAATTCATGTCTCTCTGTCATGGAATCAATTTATCTTGTTCAGTAAGAGAAAAAAAAAAAATTATTAAGGTCACTCCCATAATGTCAATTATATTTTACTGTGAAAAACTTCAGTGTCAAAGAAAGAATAGTAAATGCGAAAAGACTAAAATCCATTCATTATTGTCAAAATACAAGGCTTGACATTTCCTTAACAATCAATCATTAGAAAAAAAAAAAAAAAAGAAACTGGTTCCTAGAGGCATATTTTTTTCTGGAAGAAATGATTAATTTTAAATTACTCCTTGCAAAATTCACATTCTAAACAATTTTAGACAGAGAAAATACAAATATATAACTGCTCATAGGTAGCTGGCTAAAATAGAATTAACTTGATAAAACACACATCTAAACTAGGTAATTTCAGTCTTACTAGTACACCCTCCAATATACTGCACCTCCTCTAGTTAACTCTCACAACAGACCTCAAGTGGAATAAACATATAGAATCCATAGCTAAATCCGCTGCTAAGAAAGTTGGTTCTCTGTGTAGAGCCAGGAACTTTCTCCCATCTGAAACAATCCTGCACATATACAAATCTACCATCCACCCGTGCATTGAATACTGCTGCCATATTTGGTTGGATGTTCCTGCTATCTACCTAGGGGTCCTTGAGAAAATCCAACAAAGAATGTGTAATGTGATAGATCCCGACTTGGTAGCTCAGATACAGTCATTTTCTCACTGGCACAATGTGGCTTCCCTGTTTCTCTTCTACAAATACTTTCACGGCTTCTGCTCCAATGAACTTAGCTCACTGGTGCCCCCGTTATATGAATTTACTGGAGCCACAAGATTAGCAACTAGGTCCTACCTTTTTACTATGAAACCAATAAAATGTAAACTCAAATTCTACTCCAGCAGCTTCTTTTCTCGCACTTCCCGCCTGTGGAATTCCCTTCCATTTACTTGCTTTCCCAACAGCTATAATCTCCAAGAATGTAAATGTAAAGTCAATAGTCATCTATCTCACTAACCTGCATCCTCTCTCTCATGCTTCTTTCTCCGTCCACTCCACCCTCATCAGTGTTCTCATCCTTCTCTTACACCTCCCATAATCTGTCACTCTTTCTCATAACTTTCCTCCTATATAAACCCCTGCAAAACAGTGGCAGTAACATGCCTTATTGTATGGCACATTGCCAGGTTGGTCGCTGTTGGTTTCGATCCAGATAGCTGGTCATAGATAGACTGTTTGCGATTATCTTCCTTGTCCCATGTTGTGTTGATTGATCACAAGGCAGTCAAGTGAGTTTTCCACTATCTGTCTTTCTGCCGAACTACACCAAACCGGAAAGCATGCACACAAGTGGATAATAAAAAAAAGAAATATGGCACCAAAAATAAATGGACTGATGTCTGAAGTGTTATAAAAGAAAGTCTTTATATACAGAAAACAATTCACATTAGTATAATGGTCATTTGGATATTTCCCAATCCCTGCTCGGAAGTCTCTTAAGTAATCAAAGTATAACGTTCCAAATGTTTATCCTTCCATGTAATAATCAAAGAATCTACGGCGCTTTGTCCCAAACAGAGTTCTAAGTTCGCAGCAAATCTAGTCGACTTTGGTTCTTTCTCTCCGAAATTTTGCAGAAACTGCCGAAGTGCTGGGTTATGGGTAGGTTGGTGTGGTTCGTCTTCAGAATCGGAATCGAGGTGGATTTCTTGTAGTGGGCTGGATCACTCTGTCTTTAATTCTGTTTGGTTGGAAATTTCTAAAACCTTGTCTGCAAAATCACTTATTTGTCTTTAACTCTGGTTGGTCGATTGGCAACAGGCTTCTCTATGGCTGGATATATTCTCGTTCCTTGTGCAAAGCCTCTATTGGTAGTCAAGAATTATCTCACTCTAACCTGAGTCTATAAGTTACTTGTTCACTACTGCTGATATTGAACTCACAACTCTTTGGGTCAAGTCACTGGAACTAACATCTATATCCACTGGGCCAGGTGTCCTTAAGAACAAGAACGAATGAATTTCTGGAAATATATTGCAATTTTTTATATTAATCTCTAGTATTTTTTGATGTTAATGAATTTCTCTAATATTTTTTTTTACCAGAGCTCATATTGCAATTTTTGACACTAATGATTTTCTCTGGCACTCTATATTTCAGGCTCCCATATTGTATATATACCAGAGTTGTGAGTTCAATACCAGACTACAGCAGAGATGAAAAACTAACTTAGAGTAGGGTTAGAGGGAGATAACTAAAGACTACCAAAAGAGGCTTTGCACATAGAATACCCCAATGATCGTAACAGATGGTTCGGTTCGAAGTTTCTGAAGAAGGCTAGAGCGTACAATGGCCAAAACATCATACGAATGGCAGTAGTCTGAATAATGTAAATAGCTGGAGTTTGTAATGTTTATGCAAGACAAGAAATTTAAAGGAAAAAATGTTAATCTCAAGAGAACAGAATTATCATAAAAGTGTAGGTGATTTCAATGTATTAGACGTATTGAGAGATTGAAATAGTCATAACTATGAATATAACCCAAAGAAAGTGGCGGGTGGTTTTTCAACTAATGTGCACAAGAGAAACTAAAAGGAGATCTGAACAAACCAAGTTAGAAAAAGCTCAAAAAAAAAAAAAAAAAATGATCCAGTGAGGTTGGGATCATCCTCTTTACAAGACACTGTCCTAAAAGAATTAATCAACTGAAGATAACTTTCTTTGGATTATGAAGTTTCCATTTGATAACTAAAGATCTAATAAAAGTGTTGCAGAACAGTTGCAGAGACAAACTTTGAAGCTCAGCATCTAAGTTTCTTGAATTAATTTTACAAACAAATATTTGTCACCAATATGGAGCATTGTTGATCATTTAGTCTTATGAATAATGCCAACTTTTATCGTAGAAGTGTAGGTGATTTCCATGATGAGCCATATATTATATGTATTAAGTGAGTGAGTGAGTTTTGTTTAATGGCATATCAACTTTTGTGGGTTATTTAATGCCAAAAAGGTGGAGTTTTGAGGTATTTTTTTAATGTTCCGTTATAGTGAGAAAGTTGATTTAGACAGATTTTAATTAGATTTTTTTGTTTTTATTGTTTTCCATTTTAGAAAACTGAAAATGTTTTCTAATTTTGTATTCAAAAATGTTTTGCCGAGAATAATTTCTTTTCCTTCAAAAATGTGTAATGGTAATAATTTTTTCTTAAAAAAAGCCTTGTTGGTAATATTTTTCCTTCAAAAATGTATATTTTCTATAAAAGTGTATTTTTATGTATATATTTCTATAAAAGTGTATTTTTATACTTTCATAGTGTTTTGACCCCAGTTTGGGTGTGAACTATTTTCCCATAGCTGGGACCCTAACAGGTGCTACCACCTCAGGTCAGGGTGGACCTGAGAACAACAGCAATTAAGAGGTGGCTCCATGCTCCTCAAAACCTCCCCATGAAAGGCCTTACTGCCAGATGCAGCTTTTATTGTCATGTCCAGGACCACTACATATTGAAAGATTAAAATGTTCATAATAAAATGACTATGAACATAACCCAAAAGTGCTTCCTGATAATGTCAATAGACACTGAAAAGTTAACAGAAATTCTTCCTGATTAAATGATGTTTTTCTGAAAATCATTAATATTTTTTTTATCTGTAAGAAAGAAGCAATTCATAGGAAACAATTCATAGGAAACAATTTATAGGAAAATGTGTTAAATTTTGAAATTGTATATAAATATGGAAAAATGGATGTTGATAAAATTGTAACCTGACAAGAATTGCTCAATGAGAGCTAGTTGATGATATGGTTAACGTGAACCCACACAAAGAAAGTGGTGGGTGGTTTTTCAACCAATAATCAACTGAAGATAATTGTCCTTGGCTTATAAATCTAGAATATAAATGTATAGAAACTAGCATGGCCACAAAGTGAGGGATCAGTTTACATATTGATTATAATATACATTTGATCCCCCACTTTATATCCACATAATTTCTTATAAACCGTTGGCATATATATTTTTCTATGTGCCCTGTCCTCTCAGGACATAGGTGATCATGGCTTTCCAGGTCTCCCTATCCCTGGTGGCTCTTAACATGAACCCACACAAAGAAAGTGGTGGGTGGTTTTTCAACCAATAATCAACTGAAGATAATTGTCCTTGGCTTATGAAGTTACAATTTCATAACTTAGTTGAGTGCATGATACATGCTTGGGCGATCATATCTCAAAAGAGATATGACTGACTGAGCAAAAGAATCCCGCAGTAGGTTGCCATTACTTTCTGTGATAGACGGGTTGCCAAACAAGATTACAGAACCCAATCCATCCTGCTATTTAACCCATAGCTGGAGGGAAGAGTTGGATTAATACCTTTTCCAAGGGTATTTGCATGTAAGTGAATGCAAAAAGTGTTGCAGAACAGTTGCAGAGACCAACTTTGTAAGCTCAGCATCTAAGTTTCTTGAATTAATTTTTCAAACAAATATTTGTGACCAATATGGAGCATTGTTGATCTTTTAGTGTGCTATAAATAATGCCAACACCTAAGAACTCCAACCGGTTGTAGTTTAGTAGACCACAACACTGGGAAGGATTAATTTGGTAATTTTAACTACCACAAAATATACCTTATGTTATTGTTAACACAAACCAAAGTTGGTTGTTTATCCAGAAATTCACTTTTCTTTTAAGTGTAATAATGTTTCAACCACCTTCAACTTCCTCAGATTTTTCATTTCTTCTTCATCAAAAATTTAAACACATTGGTGCAAACATTGACTGGTAGAATGAAATTTACAGCAGCAGCGTTTATGCTAATATTGATCACTGTTGAGAAAAAATGAGAAAACATGAAATATATAAAGAGAGTGAAAAAGAGTTAGCACACAATAAGTACTAGTCATACAAGAGTTTCATTCAAATACACGCGATCATGGCTTTCCACGTCTCCCTACTCCTGGTGGCTCTTAGCACACTTTCTCCTGTTACACCACGCAACCCTCGTTCCATCATCCACCTGCTCAAGCCCATAAATCTAGAATATAAATGTATAGAAACTAGCATAGCCACAAAATGAGGGATCAGTTTACATATTGATTATAATATAGATTTGATCCCCCACTTTATATCCACATTATAATTTCTTATAAACAATTGGCATATATATTCTTCTATGTGCCCTGTCCTTTCCGGACGTAGGTGATCATGGTTCTCCACGTCTCCCTATCCCTGGTGGCTCTTAGCACGCTTTCTCCTGTTACACCACACAACCCTTGTTCCATCATCCACCTGCTCAAGCCCATAAATCTAGAATATAAATGTGTAGAAACTAGCATAGCCACAAAATGAGGGATCAGTTTACATATTGATTATAATATAGATTTGATCCCCCACTTTATATATACATTATAATTTCTTATAAACAGTTGAGTAGAGTATTAAGAGACAGGAAAATTTCGCTAGAAGCAAAGATTGCTATGTGATGTCAGTTCTTCAATATGGCAGTGAATGCTGAACAATATCATCAAAGATGAAGGAAAACCTTGAAGCAACTGACATGTGATTCTACAGAAGGATGCTGTGGATATCATGGATCGAGCATGTGAGCAATGATGAGGTTTTGGAAAGGATGGAAAGAAATCAATACTGAGCATCAGGAAAAGACAGCTAAAGTTCCTGGGATATGCAATGAGGAAGTAAGGCTTGGAGAACCTGATACTAACAGGCTACATCGAGAGAAAAAGAAACAGGGGAAAGCAGCGGATAACATATTTGAAGGACCTGATCGGTGGATGACGGAACGAGGGTTGCATGGTGCAACAGGAGAAGGCGTGCTAAGAACCACCGGGGATAGGGAGACGTGGAGAGCCATGATCGCCTCCGTCCCGAAAGGACAAGGCACATAGAAGAGAAGAATGATAACATGGGACATACAGATTTACATTGATCATCTTGGCTTTCAAGAAATAATTTATTACACGTTCTTAGCTGTGCACACAAGCAAATATTGGCATATTCAACGCTGAAGAAAAATGTCATATCAGTATGAATACAGGTTTTGTGAAGGATATCAAACAATGTGTCAAGTACAGTTAGTGCCGTGATTAGGAACATCGCTTTGCGGCCCCTACCCACAAAATTCAACTTGCGCACCCCGCTTCAACATACTGAACCCACAATAAATGATACTTTAAACAAAATAACACTCTCCGAACGCAGAAAAGGGTGGGATCTAGCAACTAGATCCCACCCTTTTACAGTGAAATTGATAAAATGCAACCGCAACTTCTACTCCAACAGTTTCTTTCCTCGCACTTCCCGACTGTGGAATTCCCTTCCACACGATTGCTTCCCCAACAGATACAATCTCCAGGAGTTTAAATGTAAGGTCAATAGACACCTAACACACTAACCTGCTCCCATTCCTCCTGACATTCCCTATGTCTAACATCCATTCCTCCTGACATTCCCTATGTCTAACCACTCCTTCTCTTTACCTTCCCCTATGTAGCCCCATGCGCAATAGTAGCAGTGGAATGCCTTGCTTGGGGTGAGATGATTTAAAAAAAAAAAAAAAAAAAAAAAGATATTCAGTGATAACGAAAAAAACAGAAGAAATCGCAGAATTGGGGTTTTGAAGCTAACGGTTTCACAACTTTTAGCTACTTTTTGGTATTTTCTAGCTATTTTTATAGCCATTTTAGTGCGTTTTGGCTCTCAATCTTCTACAAGTTTTCCAAAGAATTTTCAAACAATTTAAACCTAAATTTCAAAACTATTTTGCTACAGAAAGTTTGAATGTCCAAAATTCGACTTCAGGAGTTTCTTTTAAAAATGGAGGGGGGTGTCAGAAAGTGTTGGTATGGGGGGGGGGGAAGAAAAACAACGAATTAAATCAAAACAACATTAATTTAAAAGTAACCAAGTCATTTTGAAATGTCACGATGTAGGAGAAAGTCATTAAGTGCTAAAAGGCCCCTTACACCCCCACTAAGATGCGATAAATACAAACTTGATAACTTATAAAGAAAATGCGTGAAGTTTTTTTATTTTATTTTAATAAAATTTATCTCATACTTTTACAGCGGAAATAAATCCCTGATTATCTGGTTAAAATATTTTACTTCAAAAGGTAATTAATGCACAGCAACCTTCCGTAACAGTTGAAATGTGATTATTTCAGAAATCCATTAAATTAACAATAAGAAACAAAAACAAATGTCACGATATAATGATCAGCTATGGGGAAAGCAGAAAAAGAAAAAAAAAAACAAATGAAAACTATTCAAAAAAACATATTTGTCGATTCAAATGAAGATAATTTCGCCTTTTATTAACGGTAAACATGGAACTCACTTAGAAGTTAAATAATGAAAAGACAAACACTAAACAGGTTTTTATAGGGACGTTAATTTGTATTCTCTTGGACAGTAAATAAAGAAGCAGATAAAAGTATTTTCATGTTAATTTGTACTTAAAAAAAAGTTCGTGATGTAAAAAACAGCCTTTCGATGAAAATGCCTTCAAAATGGTAAAACAGGTTTTCAGTCACACAAAAAGTTTGTGCATGCTGAAGCAACAAATAAATGCAGTCGGAAGAAAGATTTGGTCAGAGTCGAAAAAAAAATAAATAAATAAACAGTAAACTTAAACACTGAACAGGTTTTACCAAAATTGAAAATGGAAATGAAGAAAATTTGTGTCCCTGCCATATATTTAATTTAAAATTTCACTTTTCTGGCTTTTTCTGTGGCAAACTGCTGTTAAATTCTCCAAGTTAATTTCTCGGCTTAGTTCATGTTCAATGCTTATAAAATAAGCCAGCCAGTCTTAAAGTTTTTAATTTGTTTCAATTTCTAAATTGGAAACTAATTGAAACTGCGCTCACAAGATGCCACTGTAACTGGCAATGTGGTTACAATTCTGAGTGCAACAGTTAGGTTGGGATATAAATCGACAAGTGTGTGGGTCATTATATAATTTATACAACATTCAAAAGCGGAAAATGTAATACACTTTAGTGTCTATGAGGCTGACGAAATTGATAATTTCTCTTTCAAGTTTCTCTGTAATTTCAACTTCCTTTTCTGGGCCCCGCTGAATTCGTGAGCACATTTCATTTTTAGACTCAATATTCAATAATTATTAAAACACAATCACGCAAAACAAAATAACCCACTACCGTAAATGGAAACGAGCACGTGGTCCTTGATTAAACGCTGTTAAATGTTACATTGTTACTGATCTCACAGGTAACGAAGTGTTTGACAAAAGTGTACCGTCACTAGTGTTACAGACCGAGTGTATAATTGAGGTATGTAAATTCCAATCTCTAGGTGAAAAAGAACAGTAAATAATGTGTGTCAAAAAAGTGTCTGCAGGAACGGGACGTAAAGTTGTAAATAGGGTTTCAAACAGCAATGTATATGTGACAAAGATTTTCATTGAAGATTCAAATAAACAGTTCAATTCAATAAAAAGAAAAAAGATCGTATTAACATAAAGGACGTCTACTTCCAGTATTTTTAGTCTTTCATTTGTTTTTAAAAACACTTTAAATTTCTTTAAAATAGAGTTAAGAAAAGAAAAATCCACTTATGATTATGTTGAAGCCAAATTTATTTTGTTTTTCAGGTTTTAGTCTGAAAGAAGTTGACTCAACTAGAAAAAAATGTAAAATGTAGACGGATCGTCTTAATAACGGGTCGCGGGCCGAACGAAGGTCATGAATGAAAAATTAAGTAAAATTACACATGCCGACCCCAGTCAGCCTAAATATTTAAAACCATAATACAAATAAATATTGAGAAATCAGAAAAACAAAAATTCGATTTCCTCAAAGGGCGCCAAAATACTTCAGAGTGAAAAACTAAACGGAAGTGAAATGGATGAAATTATGACATACTTTCATTTTGAAAGATTCCAGCAAATTGACTAACTGGCAGGAATAAGCGATGGGAGGAGGTCGCTGTTGGAGGAATGAAATAAAAAGCCGATTGAGACAATATTGTCCCTTTGAAGATGTCTACATCCAATGTCTGTCGCCGGTCGCTAGATCTAATCTGTTATCAGTTTTTGTTTTATCTTAATTTTTTTTTACGCAGAATAGGAGTTAATTGTGTTTTGATCGAGTTTTTGGGTCATAGTATTCATATTCGGTTGTTTATAAACTACGCTGTCCTGATGCTACATTTTCTTAAACGTTTTATGACATCCTAAAAGTTTGAATATACCAATTACGTTCTTGTATGTTGACATATCTACAATCTATTTCTCTCTCAAGTTCATTTAAAAAAAAAAAAATGACAAATTTTTTGCGGCCTCTTTTGGCCCCCCACCCCCGGAAGGCGTCTATCAAATATTGAGAGAGACGGGTTGACATATAAATAAATATATATTTATATATATATATATAATTTCAACATACAAATATGATAATAATTTTCAATTTAATCATAATATTTTTTTCTTCATTACATCTGCGGAGCCAAAAAGAGCTTAACGGCTTCCAGTGAACTTGCGCCCCCTCCCCACAAACGCGGAATCTGCGAGGGGGGTAGCTAAGCACGGCCCTGAGTACAGGACCTTACCATAAATGTTCATGTGCACTTTAAAAAAATTATAACTTTATTTGTATTTGCAATAAAAAATAATTCGTAAAAAGGATTAGAAAGAAGTAAATTTATATTTTTAAGGTTTTATTGAAATTTTATTTAAGTTTTCACATGTACTCCATCATTATTAATACAAAGAGTAATACGATTTTGCAGTTCACTGATTTACAGTAATGCCTGAAATCACATTAGTTATTTTAGCTTTCAAATCTTCTAATGAACTAGGTTTAGTTGCATACACAATTGGTTTCACTTGTCCTCATAAAAAATCTACTGGAGTCAAATCTGGTGAATGTGGAGGCCAATAAAATGATCCATCTGTTAGTTTCTAAATCAGGAATTTCCTGTCTAACATGAAGAGCAAAGTGACAAGGAGCTGCATCTTGTGGATTTATAACATTCTTTACAGATTATTTCTATCTCAAAGACAAATAAAGTTATAAATGTTTTAAAGTGCACACAAACTTTATGGATACCTTTATAAAACCTTATAAAAAAAAAATACCTTTATAAAAAACCATAAGGAAGTTAAATTATACAACACAATTTATTGAACATACACCAAACATTTGTTTATTTAAACATTCTCCTGACCTCAAAAAAGCCTATGTTGAAAGTTATAAATCAATTTTGAAACTAAAACATTTTATGAAATGACAGCTAAAATAAAGAAACTTACTTTTCTAGTTTGTTTACATTGACGCTGTCATTCTTTTATAATCTGGAAGATGTCATTCGTAAACATTCTGCAAACTTAATTCCTTGCCTCATTGATTTAATTGATTTGTTAAGGTAAAGAAATAACTGCATTCAACCTAAACTTATTTATAAATGGAACTTTGTATGTGGGTATGTGTGTCCGTTACCTATAGACTCCAAAACGGCTGAACCGATTTTCTGGAAAATTTACACAGTTGTACTACAAGTGTCTGCGAGTGTTCTTAGCTAGGTTTTGTGTCGAGGTACCCCCAATAAATATCGAAAAATCGAAAAAAATCGGGTTATAGAAGGAGTGGTCCGATTTTAATCAAATTTGATACACTCATAGACAAAGACATAACAAACGATATTCAGAAGTTTCAAGGTTGCAGTTCTTACAATAGTGCAGAAAATCGATAATATCTATCTATCTATCTATATATATATATATATATATATATATATATATATATATATATATAAGGCAAGATGTTTGTGTGTGTGTGTGTGTGTCTGTTTATCTGCCTGTATGTCTGTATTTCTTCAGCCGTTTTATTTTAGTTTTTGCTTCGGGTTTGGCTCTAAGTAGACATAATTTTAGTTCTTAATCTCAGCCATTTACTTATTTGATATCGATACCAGGAAATCAAAATTTGACTTACATCCATTCATTTTTCTTTCAGTCTACGGTTTTGCTTTAACTGGTAACAACTATTGCTTTTTAGTCTTTCGTGCCAATGTCCTAAGAGTCTGAGCTCCAGGACCATGGATTAGTTTTAAAGCTTTCATTGCACCCGAGCAACGCCGGGCTATACTGCTAGTCTCATATATTAATATGGTCATTAATAGGATTAGTCAGGTTTTTATACTTCAATCATATAAATACAGAGGGGGGAGTCTGAGAATATAATGAATCTGTTTGACTCACCATCTGTGATAGTATCCGAGGCTAAGTCTATGGCTATAGCTTCTGCTTTAAACATTGAGCATTTGTGAGGTAGATGCTTTTGAAGTATGGTTGTCAATATTTTTGGAACCATCAGTGTATATTTGCTTGCAATTTGTATGTTTTTTTTGTTTTGTTTTGTTTTTTGTAAGGTATTATGAATTTCTTCCATGAATACCGACATGCCAATTTCAGTTTTGGAATGTTTTGCACGACTTAATATTACAGTGGGCTGTTTTATTGACCAAGGAGGAGTGTTTCTAAGAATAGATTTATTTATTAAAGAAGCATTTATTGCGAGTTCATTGAAATTGTTTTCTATATGGATGCCGAGAGGTTTAATAGTGTTTTCCTTAGAATTATATCATTTTTTAGATTGAGGTTGAAGAACACAGGTATATGGTAAATTATTTGTGCATGAACGAAATTTGATGTAATGCCTAACTTATGTTGTTTTAATGCCAAAAGTTGGTTCATGTGCTTCTGTGTATAAGCTTTTAATTGGGGATGTATTGTAGGCTCCAAGAACAAGTCACAGATCCTGGTGATGGATGGTATTAAGTTCTTTCATATAGGATATTCTTGCTGCATCATAGATAAAGCATCTATAATTTAATTTAGATTTAACCAATTCTCGATAGAGTTTCAGTAGCGTTTGTCTATCAGCTCTGCCGTCTTTGTAAGAGATGACCAAGTAATTGTATGGCTTTATTGCATTTCTCACAAAAATATTTCATATGGGCTATGAAGGATGATTTTTTGTCAAAGATTATTCCAAGGTGTTTGTATTGATCTATTAGAGGCAGTTATGTACCACTGGGCCTTAATTCAGGATTATGGTGTTGCTTTTGAAGTTGGCAACATCAAGTTTTCTGTCTGGAGAATCTGAACCCATTTTCTGTAGCCCACTTGTTTACTTTGAAACACTGAGTTTTGTTTTATGGCATATCAACACCTCTGTGGGTTATTTAATGCCAAAAATGTGGGGTTTTAAGGTGTATTTTTTTTTAATGATCGGTTATAGTGAGAAGGCTGATTTAGTCAGATTTTAATGAAAATTTTTTGTATTTATAATTTTATTTTAGAAAACTGAAAATGTCTTCTAGTTTTGTATCCAAAAAAGTGTTATGGAAATAACTCTTCCTCCAAAACCGTGTTATGGAGGAAGAGTTATTTCCATAGCACATCTTTGGAGGAAGAGTTATTTCCATAACACATCTTTGGAGGAAGAGTTATTTCCATAACACATCTTTGGAGGAAGAGTTATTTCCATAACACATCTTTGGAGGAAGAGTTATTTCCATAACACATCTTTGGAGGAAGAGTTATTTCCATAACACATCTTTGGAGGAAGAGTTATTTCCATAACACATCTTTGGAGGAAGAGTTATTTCCATAACACATCTTTGGAGGAAGAGTTATTTCCATAACACATCTTTGGAGGAAGAGTTATTTCCATAACACATCTTTGGAGGAAGAGTTATTTCCATAACACATCTTTGGAGGAAGAGTTATTTCCATAACACATCTTTGGAGGAAGAGTTATTTCCATAACACATCTTTGGAGGAAGAGTTATTTCCATAACACATCTTTGGAGGAAGAGTTATTTCCATAACACATCTTTGGAGGAAGAGTTATTTCCATAACACATCTTTGGAGGAAGAGTTATTTCCATAACACATCTTTGGAGGAAGAGTTGTGTTATGGAAATAACTTTTCCTCCAAAAATGGAAACACTGTTAGAGTTCTCATTCAATTGCATGGATATTTTTTAATCTGTAACATATTAGAAAGTTGTCTAAATACAATGGACAATCAACTCCAGGGTTCAAGCATTTAATAATGCCATTTATTTTGATGCTGAAGAGTGTTACCATTAATATGATTCCTTGAGGGACACCCATTTCTAGCTCATATACATCTGAGTGTGTGGTACTGACACTAACATTAAAAGTTCATTCTGTCAGGAAGTTACTGAAAAATTTGATAATCTTCCTTTAGGGTCCATTTCATTTAAATCTTTCATGATACGGTATCAAGCCTTTTCTAAGTAAAAAAAAAAAGAGCTCATTAAATGTTCCTTTTTAATAAAAGAATTTCTGATTAAAAACTTGAACCAGGCGATTGAGTGTGCTTTTCTTCTTTCTGAAGCCAAATTGGAAATTTATTCAAGCCACAAGATTAGCAACTAGGTCCCACCCTTTTACTGTGAAACCAATAAAATGTAAACACAAATTCTACTCCAGCAGCTTCTTTTCTCGCACTTCCCGCCTGTGGAATTTGCTTCCATTTACTTGCTTCCCTGACAGTTACAATCTCCAAGACTTTAAATGTAAAGTCAATAGTCATTTCCTATCTCACTAACCTGCATCCTCTCTCTCATGCTCCTTTCTTCATTCACTCCACTCTCATCAGTATTCTCATCCTTATCTTACCCACTTCCTGACACTCCCTATAACCTGTCACTTTCTCATAACTTTCCTCCTAAGTAACCCCCTGCAAAACAGTGGCAGTAAAATGCCTTGCTTGGGGCGATACGATTATAAAAAAAAAAAATTCAAGAAACAAAGTAAGCCTATTATTAACAATTTTTTCAAACTTTTTGCATAAGTAACTCGTCAATGTGATTTCCAGGTTTTGAGATTAGAATTATAGTAACTGGTTTCCAGAAACTGGGACTATTACCATATATGGTTGAAAATTTTGAGTAGGTAATCCAAGGAATGTGTGTGTTGTGGTACAGTAGATATCAACTCAGAACGACAAATCAGGGTACCGAGTTGAAATTCCAGTTGAATTCCTTGCATTCACTTATGCACAAATACTTTTGGGAAAAGTATTAATCTGTCTCTTCCCTCCCATTATGAGTTAAATAATAAGAGATTGGATTTTATAGCCTTGGCTGGAAGCCAGTCTACTGCAGAAATCAATGGAAACCTACTGCAGGATAATCTTCTGCCTAGTCAGAAAGCGTGTATCACGTATGGCACTTTATTGAATCCAAAGAAATATTTTTTTTTTTTTAGCAATTCATCGTAAATTTTGTCTGGGCAAACTGCTAGGTTACGTAATTTTTTTTTTTTATAGTTTAGACGAGATGACTTATTTCATGTGGCGAGGCAAGTACGTATATGCCTGGCATGCAAAACAAGTGAAGGAAAGGAAAAAAAAATATGGCCACCCTAACACCTTAATTTAAGAAAAACGTGGTCTCGGAGCTAGGAGAATTGGCAGGAGTGGTTAAGTGTATGCAAATCTTTTGTAAGATCAGCTCAGCATAAAAAAACGTCATGCGAGAGAGAAATGTCAGATCACTTATGAACATAGTATTACATAAACCAAGAGATTTTGAGAAGTTGGTAAAGCAAGTACTTGGGTTAGTTTTTACAAAAACTACAACATACAAAATTTAATAGTTATGGTAAAATAATAGGCTGATTACAATTTTCTTTATCAAAGTAGAAATTTAACTTTTTTCTTCACTTCATTTATTTTTATTCTGAAATAGTTTACTAGTATTATTTGAGAAAAAGTTTTGAGAGAAGTTTTGTGTTAATAAATTTGCAATATCCTCTTAATTTGCTTTGAAATAAATTTCTCAATGGAATTCTTTTATTTTTCCCAGTGATTTTACAAATCATATTCCATACTCTTTTAGTTTGGTGCTAGAATTAATATTGAACACAAAGTTCTTTCACGAGGATAGCTTGGGTTCTCTAATTATTCTGAGTGCTTTTAACTATTTATATTGTAAATCTTCAGATTTTCTTGGGTTGGATGCAATTTGAACTTACATGGAGCTGCATGACACAATCTTACACTCGACATTAGACCAAGGTCTGTCATGCTTGACAGGTTTATATTTTGATACATACTGTTCTGCAATACTAAGTGTTTTGTAAAATAAGTGATGTGCTCTGCATTTTCTACATTGGTTTTAGGGTACATGCATTTTTATTCCTTCTAGCTGGCTTCCTTAAGTTTCCAATATGGTATTACTAGCAGTATAGCCCGGCGTTGCTCGGGTGTAATGAAAGCTTTAAAGCTAATCCATGGTCCTACACCTCAGACTCTCTGGAAGTTGGCACAAAAGACTAAAAAGCAATAGTTGTTTCCAGTTAAAGCGAAACCGTAGACTGAAAGAAAAATGAATAGATGTAAGTCAAATTTTGATTTCCTGGTATCGATATCAAATAAGTTTTTTTTCTGTGGTAAACTGAATTTTGAAGGTTAAATAAGTCCTCTGAGTAAATGGTATCATGGCTGAGATTAAGAACTAAAATTATGTCTACTTAGAGCCAAACCCGAAGCAAAAACTAAAATAAAACGGCTGAAAAAAATACAGACATACAGGCAGATAAACAGACACACACACACAAACATCTTGCCTTTTATATATATATATATATATATATATATATATATATAAAATCGATTTTCTGCACTATTGTAAGAACTACAACCTTGAAACTTCTGAATATCGTTTCTTGTCTTTGTCTATAAGTGTATCAAATTTGATTAAAATCAAACCACTCCTATAACCTGATTTTTTCAATTATCGATTTGATATTTATCGGGGGTACCTCGACACAAAACCTAACTAAGAACACACACAGACACTTATAGTACAACTGTGTAAATTTTCAAGAAAATTGGTTCAGCCGTTTCGGAGTCTATAGGTAACGGACACACACACAAAGTTCCATTTATAAATAAATTTAGATTAGATTTCATCTGTTAAAGATGCAGTTTTTTCCAACACAACTGGGAAGTGATCACTACTACTTGTATCATGATTTACTTTCTATCTATCATCTAAGTATGTTGAAGGTTAGATCTATTACTGTATATGAACGACTTGATGGATGGAGATATGTATATGACTTGTCATTGTATAGACATATTGTTTCTATTGATAAATCTTCCATTAATCTTTCCTTCTAGTCAGCATTTTTGCAACCCCATATGATATATCGTCCATTGGTTTTGGGAGCTGCTTCAGTAGCTTATCAAATTCACTTACATCTATAGAATCATTAGGAGGAGTGAAAACCAAATATGGTGATGGTTTTATGTACTGAAGATCTTATGGCAAATGTCTAATCAATTTTGCTCTGGGAAATATTTTTTACTAATATACAACCTGAAGTTCGGATTCTGCTATTACTAATAAAATTGTATGCTGTATAGTTTTTAATGTCTATATTTTCATTGTCCTTTAAAAAGATTCCTAAGGCAGTTGATTGCAGTTTAAGTATGCAATAAGCAAAAGCAATTTCTTTCAATTTGCTTTTACGCTTCTTGCATTCAATTGAATTGTGACCACTGACTCCGGCTGCTTGGCGCTGATGGCTTTGACACAGTAGCTGATCTTCAAGTCAACTATTACAACAGTGTTCTTCCTCGCCCACACTGTGAATTTTGATCCCAAGGAAGTCACACTGAAATCTTTCTAGCTGTCTCTTTACCAAGTTAAACCAAACCGGATGCACAAACATTTGGGTTAAAGAAAACAGCACCAAAAACAAACCAAACGATGCCCGAATAAGTTGTGGAAAAAGTTTTTATATACAAACTAAAAAAAGAAACAAAAATAATATAACAGTCGTCAATTTCTTATCTCTACAATGGAGTGAAAGTTTCATCTAAGAGTAGTGTTTGTCTTCTTAACATTATTTCAAGCTTTTAGTTGGTAATGTCTGTTCACTCCAATTGGAGTTTTTAAGTTTGTGACAATTCAAAATGTCTTATTCGAGCTTTTCACCGAAGCTTTACAGAAACTGCCAAAGATTGATCTTTGTGTGTGGTGGATAGTGGTGGTTGCAGTTTGTCTCATCTGTCTTAGCTCAGCGTAACAACTTGTCGGTTCTTGTTTGACTAACTCTTTTCAGTTGGTCTTCTTTCCTTAATTCAACTGATTACATCATTTATTTTTATTGCTTTTGTTGTTTTCTTGGTGTAGAATAGTTGTATTGTCAATTAAAGATTGTTTATATTTATCGTAAAGAGGTTGAAAGTACTTGGGTACCTTAAGAAATGAATGACAATAACATCTATCAACATTACAGCTCATTTCTGACATCTTTTGATTGTAATACACAAAAGATTATCCCTGAGTATGAACGGATTTTATTAAAATTAAGCAAGCATATTGTTTATATATATATATATATAGAGTGACACTTACAAATATTGGATACATGTTATTTTCTGTTATAACTAGTTTATGTTTGTCATTTTGCCTGATATTTGGTAAGTACTATCTAGTAAAGTTGTTTTAGTTGCATGTGGAAGGAAAATTAAAAACTCATGGTTGAATCCATTTTCGGAAATGTGCAAAAAGCCTCTTCATTACTCATTCTGAAATTAAAACTGATCTTGAGGGTGCTGGAATTAATGTAAGTAAGGATACTATTAGAAGAGCCCTATATCGTACAGGCTTTCATTCAAGATCACCAAGAAAAGTGCCTTTACTGAAAACCAAACATGTCAAAGACTGATTAAAGTTTGTCAAAACTTATGAAAAGAAAGGTGTGCAGTTTTGGGAAAAGGTAATCTGGTAGGATGAAATGAAAGTTGAACTATTCGAAAGGAACACAGCGACAAGTGTTTGGCAAAATAATGGCACTGCCTTCAACAAGCACAATACCATCTCCACAGTTAAGTTTGGGGGAGGTTCCATTATGATATGGGGGGTGCTTTTCGTCCAAGGGCACTGGTGAGTTACAATTTATCCATGGTAGAAGGAATGGTAAAATGTACAGGGAGATTCTAGAGAAGAACCTTCAGAAATCTGCAATTTCTTTAGGACATGGTCGAAATTTCATGCTTCAACACGACAATGATCCCAAACATACCGCAAAACTTACAAAGGAATGGTTTGAAAATAATGGTATTGGTTCTCTCAATTGGTCAAGTCAGTCTCCTGACTTGAATCCAATTGAGAATTTGTAGAATACTTTGAAGGTTAAAGTTCATAAGCGGAATCCACAAAATATCAAGCAATTAGAGGAATTATGCAAGGAAGAATGGGGTAAAGTAATAGTGGATCAGTGTGGAAAACCTGTGGCCAACTATAGAAAGCGACTGGAAGCAGTGAAACAAAACAGAGGCTACGCAATAAAATATTAAATTGATGTATCCAATACTTTTGCATAGGGTAATTTTGAACTTTGATAAAAAAAAAATGGATTCAACCATGAGTTTTTAATTTTCCTTCCACATACAATTAAAATACATTTACGAGATATTATTTACCAAATATCAGGCAAAATGGCAAACATAAACTAGAGTTATAACAGAAAATAACATGTATCCAATACTTATGCGTATCACTGTGTGTGTGTGTGTGTGTATATATGGTTAAATAAAATAAAGACAAGAGGAAAACTATCTTAAATCACCTATGCGTTTCGTCCTGTGATGGACTTTATCAAGGCAAAAAGATGACATGAGCTTTATTCTAAATTAAGTATCTATGATACCTAGGTACAGTGGATATCGGCTCGGAACGAGAAACCGGAGAGCCGAGTTCAAATTCCAGTTGAATCCATTGTATTCACTTACGCGCAAATACCCTTGGGAAAGTTTTTAATCCATCTCTTCCTTCCAGTTATGGGTTAAATAGCAGGACAGATTAGGTTCTATAGCCTTGGTCGGCAACCAGTCTACCGCAGAAAGCAATGGCAACCTACTGCGGGATAATCTTCTGCCCAGTCAGTCATGTCTCTTTCGAGACATGATCGCCCAAGCGTGTATCACGTATGGCACTTTAACTGACTGATGAAGGAATACATTTTAATTTTAAAGAATAAACTGTATTTTTGCTAATAAAGCTTTTGGAAGCACAAGAGTCAAGTTAGGCATGAAACATTTTCCCCTTTTGTAGTAATAATCATCACAGCATATCACAATCCACCTGGCATTTCTACTTTACTTACTGCTCTGTTGGTAGAGAACACAGTAACACTTGTAGCATTTGTTACTTTAGACGGACACACTCTAGCAAAGTTTCCCTTTTTAGCTTTCCAAGTTGGACAATTGTTTCTCCGATGGCAAAGCATAACCCAACAAAAGAAAAAAAGGCTTTCCTATTAGTACACCCAGGCTTGTAATTTGTAGCTACCATTGTTGTTTCACTCTACGGCTACATCGTGTTGAATACACCGGTTCCCATCCAATCACCGAAGTTAAACAACAACGAACCTGGTCAGTACTTAGATGGGTGACCATTTGGGAATACCAGGTGCTGTAAACATAAGGACCAAGAATGGTCCACCAGGTTTGGGGATTGGGTGCAGGGCTAACAACCTTGCCCCATAAAAAACAGTTTGTTACAGAAACAGCAACAAAAAAAAAAAGTTGCTACCCTATGCACCATCTGGGTGTGATGGATAAATGATGATGACTGTTGTTTCAGGTGGGTTTAAGATATTAATTTTATTGTCTTTGCCAAAAAGGTTACTTTCACAGACAGCAACAGCTGGAGAGAAACTAGAGGCAACATAAGCTTTTTTATTATTTTGTGCTAAATCCAGAACTGAAGCTTGATCATAAACTGTCCATAAATCCAATGTTTTAATTTCCAGCAGTCTTTGACATATTGCTGGAGAGGCAATTCCACTAAAAGCATCTCGCATAACTTAGTCCTCACATTGTTTAGTAGTACATTCTTTGAAATGGTAACCACATCTTAGTTTTCTGAGTCGCCCGAATAAGTAATTCAGAATTTCATTAAGTTCATGTTTTCTTGTAACAAGCAAATGTCTTGCAAAATCTTGTTTGGGATTTTAATAAAAAAATCATGTCCAACTTAGCTAGTGCGGTGTCGTAGTCTGAACAAGTATCAATAAACTTGAATGTCATAGGGCTGACACAGCTTATCAGTGCTCTAAGCATGTTATGAATTTTTCTTTATAATCCGCTGTAGTGGAACTGAAAGGCAGCAGTCTGTGGGTTCTACTGAACCGACTACAGTCCCCCATTCAAAGAGGCAACAAGTGACATGCATGATATGCAAGCAGGATGGCAGACCCTTATGCAAATGGAGTAACTGTCCCTGATTAGATGAGATGCTGGTCGAACAAGGAAAAACCTTCACTGATTGAAAATGACCTACCTTAGAATCCGAAACGAGCTTAAATGTATTTCACGTGCAGAGTGCCAGAAGTCAACAATAAAAGCACAAGCGTCCTTGGTGGGTGTAATTTATAAATTACAAACGTGCAACATATGCAAATTTCGGTCAGCTAGAACTAATATAAAACAAGCAATCTTAGCAGGTGGAGGGTCTTTTTTCGAGTTGGTCAAGCTGTTCTTTTGAATGTATCGGCGCCGAGACTAAGAAAGACTTTAGAGACTATCGGAATCTATTTTCCTCCATCTTCAAGATCCTCAACATCCATGCAACCAATAGGATTCATGCCTTTCAGAGATCAATGAATAAGATCATAAAAAGAAGAAAACCTTAAAGATACTCTACATCCTCTTGATAATATCATTGGCAGTGAGACTGAAAGGGGTTTGGTTTGTTTTACGGCATATCAACCACTTGGGAGTCATTTAATGCCAAAGCATTAGTTCCTTCAAAAACGTATTTTTGTTGGTAACATTTTCCCTTCAAAAACATTCTGTTGGTAATACTTTTCCTTCAAAAATGTTTATGTATATATTTCATAAAAGTCTGTTTTTATACTTTCATAGTGTTTTGATCCCTGTTTAGAGAGTCAACTAAAGAGAGTCATAGCTGAGACCCTAACAGGTGCTACCACCCCGGATCAGAGTGGACCTGGAAACAACAGCAATTAAAAGGTGGTTCCATGCTCCTCACAACCTCGAAATCAGAGGCCTTATTGCCGGATACATTTTACCATTATACCCAGGACCCGAGACTGAAAGGGAATATGATAAGAATGAAGAATTTCTGAAAGCTGTAAAGAAAAAAAAATTAATCTTAAATGCTGCTATAACTATTCAGAAGGTATCAATGCTGAATATTTTTAGGTTATTGTGTGGGAAATGGCATCATTAAACATGACCCAGAACGGATGAAAGCCATTACAAGAAATGAAACACTCCAAAGATAGGGTCAAGGGATTGTTTGCATATTATGCAAAATGAATACCTGAATTATCAGATGAAATACGTCCCCTAGTTAAAGTCAGTCGGTTCCCACTGAATAAACAAGCTCTCGGCACTTTTGAATCCTTAAAATCTGAGCTTGTGCTGAGTTAAAACTTTAGTTCTATCAGCTGCCCAAGGGTATCATAAAAGCTAGACCTATAGAACGTATCAGTATTGATTTTTTTTTTTTAATCATATCACCCTGAGCAAGACGGTAACGCCACTGATGTGTAGGGGGGCTACATAAGAGTGAAGAGATTGGAAAAGAGAAAACCGGAAACCACATCCTAAACAGGGAACAAAGGATGAGCTTCTTCACCTGTTCAATAGATGTTGGTGGAATGTGAACCAGGTGATAGTTTAGTCTATCTACTCCAATTTTAAGAAGCCTCTTCCAACGGCTCTTCATAATCCGTACTTGTTAGTAATTGTCTTAAAATATTTAAGGCAAAAGTTTTGTTTCATATAAATTCTTGAAATCAGCATAACTGAAAATGCATTAAATGGAGTGAAATAAATTCAATTTTTCATAAAATCATTTGTAATTTTTCTAAGACAAAAAAAAAAAATTAAAAAAAATTGATATATTATGGTTTTACTTACCATGACTGTGATGGTTAGAATACATGACATGAACCCCTTCAGGAATGATCACAGCTAATGCTGTACCAATCAAAAGGCCTGTGCCTAAGACTGGAACTATTTTTACTTTTGTCTGAAATGATAAATATTAAAAACATAAAATATATTAAACAAAAAAAAAAATTATCTTTCTATTGTAAACAATAGAATTTTTATGTATATATTTCATAAAAGTCTGTTTGTATACTTTCATAGTGTTTTAACCCCTGTTTAGAGGGTCAACTCTTTGCCCATAGCTTGGACCCTAACAGGTGCTACTACTCCAGGTCAAAATGTTCTAAGCCTCACTCAGAAGGAGTTGGAGAAACAAGACAGATGGGTTAGCAATTCAAAGCCAAACTTGGCTGCTTCAATCAAATACTGAAACCTGAGTAGTATGAAAAGGTACATTATCTTGGATCAAGAGTACAACTTCCCTTAGTTTCTCTTTGTGTTTCAACTTGATCAAAGTTGCAGTTGTCTTAATTCTGATGCATAGTAGGGTCCATTAATAGTTTTCTCCTTTTCCAGGTAGTCTACCATGATTATGCTATCAGAATAAATAAAAAAAAAAATATACAGAAACTATCACCTTGCCAACAGATGCTACCAGTTTGAACTTCTTTGGAGGTAGAGAACTAGAGTGTTCCTACCATTTGTTTTGAATCTTTGATTCAAGTCCAAAATGGTGAACCAAGGTGCCATTGTGAGTTACTAATTTGCAATTGAAATTCTGAGGGTCAGCCTGGAAGCGAGTTAGGAGGGTCCTGGAAATGTCAACCACTTTTCAACCATTTCTCTAGTGCCAGCAATTCCTGCAGAGATCAAGATATCTGTCATCCAAAACCATACAATAAATGGCATCAACTTATTACTCAGTGTTTGAGATTTTTTGAGAACCTGGCTCTGTCGCCACTAAAATTCCACAGCCCACTTTTTCAGTCAGTTCAGTGCCATACGTGATACACGCTTGGGTGATCAGGTCTCTTTCAAGACATGACTGACTGGGCAGAAGATTATCCCGCAGTAGGTTGCCATTGTTTTCTGTGGTAGATTGGTTGCCAGCCAAGGCTATAGAATCCAATCTGTCCTGCTATTTAACCCATAACTGGAAGGAAGAGATAGACTGATACTTTTCTCAAGGGTATTTGTGCATAAGTGAATGCAATGGATTCAACTGGAATTCGAACTCAGCTCCCTGATTTCTTGTTCAAAGCCAATATCCACTGTACCACAACATACATCAGTCAGTTAGTCAGTTAAGTGCCATAAGTGATACACGCTTGGGCGATCATGTCTCAAAAGAGACATGACTGACTGGGCAGAAGATTATCCCGCAGTAGGTTGCCATTGCTTTCTGCAGTAGACTGGTTGCCGACCAAGGCTATAGAACCCAATCTGTCCTATTATTTAACCCATAACTGGGGGGAAGAGATGGATTAATACCTTTCCCAAGGGTATTTGCGCATAAAGGAATGCAAAGAATTCAACTGGAATTTGAACTCGGCTCTCCGATTTCTCGTTCCACTGCACCACAATGCACATCCCAAGACACACATCACAATTCCATAAAAAGGCGAGTCCACAGCAAGCGTCTGTCTGTACCATGTTCTCATAGGTTTCCTCAGATGTCACACCTTTAACTTTTGAAGATAATTTTTTGAAAGATCAGGCCTCTATTTTGTCCATTTTTAGATTTATCAAACCCCTCTCGCTTTTGTATGGACCTCACCTGCACAGAAATTAAGACAAACCTGAATTAGATTTTCTAATAAGAAGCAGTAGTGTGTTGCTACAACAAAAATGTCCAGCTATAGCTATTCTTTCTGGGTGAGGCTTAGAATTTTTTGAACGACCCTCATAAAACAAAAATAAAAATTATTTATTCCAAATATTAGTTCAATAAAAGAAGTCATCATTATTTTAATATCTAAAATTAAACTAATTTATAAATCTTTTAGTGAGGGAAAAATTAAAATTATCCAAAGCTAAAATGATTTTATTTTCAAAGAAATTGAAACATTTATTTCATAAACTAACTCATTTTCTATTCAATGATTGTCTCTTATAAAAATGGTTATTGCGGTCTTTAAAAAAAAAAAAAAAAACTTTTTCATTTAAACTTCAGTATATTTTAACTTAATTTTTTAATAATTTTCATTTTCAGAAAGTTAACTAATTGATGGAAAGGTAAATATTATAAAAAGAATGCAGTTTGTTGCTGAAGAGATTACCATATTTTTTTTATAATTAAAATTAGGTCAGTCTCTAAATTATATTCTTTGGCACATTTCAAAATACCTTTTTTCAATATTCTACAAAGTTTGCCACTTATTCTTAAATAAGGTCCTTTTTTTTTTAACCAGCATTTCTTTTAACTTTTGCAACACAAAATACTTGGATTTAGCAATTTTAAGTTTGTATAAACACTGGACCAAGCAAGTAGTCAATTTGACTGGACAGGCAATTGAGCATGACAACACATTCAGTGACATCAGATTGAAATGATTACATACAAGCCACAAAACTAACCATGACTGTTAGCAAATTCGACCTAATTGCTGACTAAAATAGTTTAAGGATTTTAAAATTAAGAAAAATATAGAAATTAATATAAAAATGTGAGAAATTGTTGCTCTCTTGAAAATTAATTAACAAATAAATAGAAAGCTATATGTAGACTCTGAAAATAAAAATTCATGGAAAAAAGAAAATATTTCAATAGGAAAAAAAAATAAAAAAATAAAAAAATAAAAAATTTGTAAATGTTTTTAAAAGAAGGCTGGTAGGATTTAGTGTGGCTTGTGTCTACATTTGAAGTCAAGCGGGAAGATTACATAAGAAATTCACTCTTAAGTAGAAAAACAAGAAAAAAAGAGACAGGATTAAATAAAGAAAAGTAATGTTGAAAAAAGTTAAATTAGTAATAGAAAAAAAAACAAAAAAACTGCTGTCTATGCAAGGTGAGTTAACTTGAACATTTTGATTATTTTCACAGCTCATGAAAAGTGTTTCGGTATTTCCTCCACCTTGTCAAACTCACCAAATAAAGAAAATATTTTACAAACAGTAGAGCAAATAATTGTTAACTGAAACAAATAAATTTTTCTTGAGAAATAAGGAAAAGCAGAAAAGTGTGAATAAAAATGAATATTTGTCAAGTAAGCAAGGAGTACTTAAAATAAAACAATCAAACGAAAGTTTTTAAAATGTATATAAAATTTATATACATTGCCGGCCATAATTATTAGGCCACCCCAGTGTCTTTAAAAAAAAAAAAAAAAAAAAAAAAAGTTTCATACCATTTTTGGTAAATTTTTGTTTTGTTCCCCGAAGGCCTTTACCTCATCAAAACTTTCTAATACATCCTTAATTCCGTGCAAATGTATATGCTAAACTCAAAATCAATAATTGTTTATTGAAGAAACCAACCTTTTTTTTCATGATATCGACCAGAAATAAATCGGACAATATCTCACCCCTTACCACTTTTCTCATATCTGATTCACCGCTGAATGACTTGACACGTAGGATACTTATTTCGGTAGATTTACTCACTTTGAGCAATTACACTGCAAATTGTTTGGTTTCGGAACACATTTTCCATGTAGTAATTGAAAAAAAAAAAGTAAAAAGACTGAAAAATTGAATAAATACACGTGAAGTCAGTCTGCAGTGAATAACATTTTTGAACCGTGGTTAGGAGGTGAGATAAACAGTGACAAAAAGTTCCATATTTTTCTGGTCGTTAACTTGAAAAAAAGGTAGGTTTCTTCAATAAACAGTTATCGATTTGAGTTCAGCATATACATTTGCACGGAAATAGAGATGTTTTCGAAAGATTTGAAGGAGTAAAGGCCTTCAGGGAACAAAACAAAAATTTATCCTATTTTTTAGTATTTATTGTCAAGTGAATAATTGTAAATGAAAATAGAATGGTTCTTTCGTTAATATTGCACAATAACATGTGCATCAAATGAATTTATAAATATTTAATAATTACCTATATTGATGAAAAAATGAAGAAAATTTAGGCTGATTCAGACAAGTTCATCTTTGCAAAATTTTACAAAGCAAGGAAGCAAAGTAATAACTAAAGAACCATTCTGTTTTCATTTAGAAATTATCCACTTAAAAATAGCATGAAATACATTTCTTTTAAAAAAACTGGGGGGGGGGGGCTAATAAATGGCCGGTAGTGTGTGTGTGTGTGTGTGTGTATATATATATATATATATATACATACACACACACAAACAAATCATTTTATATATATATTACGGAAATTAAGGAAGATTAACGAAACTTGGTTATAAATAATGTTCAAACAAATCATTTTATATATATATATATATATATATATATATATATATATATATATATTGCATGTATTTTGGCAGCATTTTTTTCATTAATGTTGATAACACGTACATACTTAAACAAGAAAATAATAAGCAGAAACTAAAAATCCTCGAAGCAATCTACATTAAACAATTTAAACCTGGTTTGAATACAATCAATTTTGATATTTCCAATAACGTACTCAAATTGTCTGTAATCAGACCAGGGACCACAACGCCACTATTTTGTCACTGTCTTCGGCCATCCGCCACGGTAGGGATGGACTTATATTTTCAATTCAATTCTCTTTATTGTTAATAACTTAAATGTTCTATGTTTACTGTGTGTTAATATTTACTCTTTGATAATGGCTTATGTGAGCCGAAAGCTTAGACCCGATAAAAAAAAAATCAACAATTACTGTGATTTTTTGTTGTCTTTCAACAACATCACCATCAAGTATATCAGACAGTACGAATGGATCCTACACAAAATTAATAGACAAAACTTGTCTATATTATTCAATGAAACCTCTATATATACACACAAACAAACAAATCATTTTATATATATATATATATATATATATATAAAATGATTTGTTTGAACATTATTTATAACCAAGTTTCGTTAATCTTCCTTAATTTCCGTAACATATGTATATATTAAATTATATACTTTTTAACAAGAAGTATTTGATAATTTGTTAAATACACCTAAAATTGATCAACATATAAAAATTCTCGTTTAATTAGTTTTACTCAACATCCTTATTTTTTTTATCTCAATACTGAATTGATGTAAAAAATAAATGAGTATACTGCATTTTTTTAGAAAGTTTTTTTCTAAACCAAACAGAATTTTATTACTTCCAGTGAACATTACATAATCAAAAACAATATTAGCTAATAAAATTGGCAGATGTTGCTGATGATCTCAAATATATGGGCTGTGAATGTTTCTATAGCAACAATCAAGTGTGACCCAGATATGACCAGTACATGGTCAATTAAAAAATTAATAATGGAATAATAATAAAAAGAGGCTGGTTTCAAGTTTTTACAGATAAAAATAGATAAAAATTAAATATTTCGAGATTGTGATCAGAAGAAACATAAAACATAGCTTCTGGTGGCATCTAAAAAGCTTAGTATCATACAAGGAAGGTGCTTGACATCAACCGATAAACTTGATGAATTAAATGCTATTCTCTGGGCTGCATGAGCGCAAGTGACATTCATCATCATTGATTAATGTTTGTTTCCATGCTAACATAGGTTGGACAGAGTTTTCTCGAAGGCTTTTTTTCCGGGCCACCTGCTTTTGTGTAAGGCCTGGCTGTAATCTCAACTTCCTTAAATTATCTTTGATAAGCTGAGTCCATATTTTACATGGTCTACCTATACTTTTTTAGTCATATGTGCGTTGTGGTACAGTGGATATCGGCTCGGAACGAGAAACCGGGGAGCCGAGTTCGAATTCCAGTTGAATCGATTGTATTCACTTACGCGCAAATACCCTTGAGAAAGGTATTAATCCGTCTCTTCCTTCTAGTTATGGGTTAAATAGCAGGACAGATTGGGTTCTATAGCCTTGGTCGGCAACCAGTCTACCGCAGAAAGCAATGGCAACCTACTGTGGGATAATTTTATGCCCAGTCAGTCATGTCTCTTGCAAGACATGATTGCCCAAGCGTGTATCACGTATGGCACTTAACTGACTGACCTCAATAAACCTACAATTGATGACTGAGCTTTTTATGTCAATTCTCTCAACAGGCTCAAACCATCTAAGTTTGAGTTTTGTTTAACGGCATATCAACCTCTGTGGGTTAATTAATGTTGAAAAGGTACAGTTTTAAAGTATTTTTTTTAATGTTCAATTATAGCGAGAAGGTTGACTTAGTCAGATTCTGATGAAAAATGTATTTATTTATTTTTAATTTCAGAAAACTGAAGTTTTCTAGTTTTGTATTAAAAAATGTATTACTGGTAATACATTTTTTTCCTTCAAAAATGTGTTATGGAAATAATTTTTTCCTTCAAAAAAGTGCTGTTTATAAATTTTTCTTTCAAAAAAGTATATTTTTCTATAAAAATCTATTTTTATGTATGCACTAGCAGTATAGCCCGACGTTGGATTTTATAGCCTTGGCTGGCAATCAGTCTACCACAGACAGCAATGGCAACCTACTGCGGGATAATCTTCTGCCCAGTCAGTCATGTCCCTTTTGAGACATGATCGCCCAAGCGTGTTTCAAGTATGGCACTTAACTGACTGACTGATCTCTTCTACAGTTGACTTGCTATAAATATAACATCCATAGTCCATTCACCAAAATGCATTATATTCATGTCAGCCATCTCTCTAATTTTCTGTTTTGTAACACTTTCAAAAGGCCTTCATCATGGGTTCTAATAACTTCTATAGTTTCCTCTAGCACCAACGGCGTAAAGGGGACATTTTACTCCAAAATCTGTCCCTCGCCTGGGAAAGAGCGACATGAGCAACAGGTGTCCCTGGACTGTTACCCTGCGACTGTGCGCATCAAAGACAAAATTACTATCGGAACATGAAACGTCAGGACACTCAACTGTGGACAACTAGAGAATGTCAAGCAGGAGATAGGCATAATAATGGAGATCTCAGTAGCGACACCCACAGGATAATTTATGCAGGAGGCAAAAAGAACGAAAAAGGGGTCGATTACTAAACAAAGAAGTGAAGAAATGCGTTCTTGGATACAGTCAGCTTTCAGAGAGAGTCCTCTTGGTTAAACTGCGGGGAAAGCTCTTCAATATAGCTATTATAGTAGTTTATGTGCCTACAACTCAAACTTCAGAGGACAAAATAGAAACATTCTATTCAATACTGGACAGTGCCAAGGCTCAATGCAAAAGCAAAGAAATTAGGATTATAATGGGGGGGGGGGGGGACTTGAATGCCAAGGTAGGTAAAGATAGCGAAGGAGACACGACCGGCAACTTTGGACTAGGGGATCGCAACAAACGAGGAGAAAAATGGGTCCAATTGTGCTCAGCCAATGACCAGGTAATTACTAACACCTGGTTTCAAGAACGCCCACAACATATATGGACATGGAGAAGCCCAGGAGGCAACACAAAGAACCAAATAGACTACATAACTATAAACAAGAGATTCAGGAACACAGTTGTCCAATGCAAAACATATCCAGGTGCCGACTGCGAAAGTGACCACGTTCCAGTCATCTGCAAACTAAGGGTGAAACTCAGAAAACTGAAGAAACCTTGCACATCACCAAGGCTGCAATACAACACATTTGTGAATGACCTCACTCGGCAGAAAGAATATAATAACAGCGTGAGAAAGAAATATGAAGAACAAATTGAAAAAGGGCACTCAAAATGGGATTCACTAAAAAAGCGATGGTGACCTCAGCGAACAACATAGACCCAAAGGAAAGCAGAAGCAGAAGAAAAAAACGAGTGAATGACCGAAGAGATTCTTCACATGATGCAAAGGAGACAAAAAATAATGCCAAGACATGGAGCAGAATACAAGAAACTTCACAAGGAGATAAGGAACAAATGCAGACAAGCTAAGGAGGAATGGCTCAACAACAAATGCGCAAAAGTAGAGAGAATGAGCAGGACCAATAAAGCAGAGATGCATAAAGAGATAAGAGAACTAACAGGACAAAAAACCTGCTCCTCAACAGGATGCCTAAAATCCAAGGATGGAACAATCATATTAGAGAAAGAGGAAATACTCCAGCGATGGGAAGAATATATAAAGGATCTTTTTTGTGACAGGAGAGAACAACCGAGAATACA
Organism: Ascarosepion bandense; assembly: GCA_037127315.1. Taxonomy (NCBI): domain Eukaryota; kingdom Metazoa; phylum Mollusca; class Cephalopoda; order Sepiida; family Sepiidae; genus Ascarosepion; species Ascarosepion bandense. Next base: position 956,897 of record JBBBDQ010001014.1, on the reverse strand, counting down.
CAAGGAGGTGGATGGACCAGAAATACTAAAATCCGAAGTGGAGGCTGCAATGGCCAAAATGAACAGAAACAAAGCAGCTGGTCTAGACAGCATAGTGACAGAGCTGCTGACAGCCTTAGAAGAATACGGCATAGAAAAAATTAGTGACATAATAAACGAAATTTATAGCAGTGGAATAATACCAGACAACCTATGCAAGTCGATATTTATAGCACTGCTAAAGAAACCAGGTGCAAACGAGTGTGTACTACACAGAACTATCAGCTTAATGAGCCACATTACAAAACTGATGAATAGAGCGAGAAGCAGAATCAGGCCAGAGATAGGACAAGAACAGTGCAGGTTCGTCAAAGACACTAGAACAAGGAACGCCATATTCATGATTAGGATGCTCTCCGAAAGAGCAATACAAATGAAGAAAGTCAATGAAACATAGGTACAAGTCTATGCGAAGGCATTCAACAAGATACGACACAAAGAACTGATGGAGACGCTTGGCAGCCTGGACATTTTTGGGAAAGATATAAGAGTAATCAAGAATCTCTACTGGCAACAAACGGCATGCATATGGACAGGTAATGATCTCAGTAGATTTACAAAGATAGAAAGAGGCGTAAGACAGGGATGTGTCTTTTCACCGGATTTGTTCAACTTGTACAGCGAGAATATTTTGAGGACCCTAGATGATACGCCAGGATTTGTTATTGGAGGCCACAACTTGAACAACATAAGGTATGCAGAAGATACAGTGCTGATTGCAGACACGGAAAGGAAACTACAAGACCTCCTACAGAAGGTAGCGGTGGAGGGTGACAAAAAAGGTCTACAAATAAACTTTAAGAAAACTGAATGCATGGTCATCTGCAACCCAAAATGCCAAATACAGACGGGGGATACCAGAATAAAGAAGGTGCAAAAATTTAAATACCTAGGAAGTGTTCTAACAGGAGATAGAAAGTGTGACACAGAGAGGCGAAACCAAATTGGCATGGCAAAGACTCGTTCCAGAAGCTGAGTAAAGTACTAACACACAGGAAAATTTCACTAGAAACAAAGAAAAGAATGCTGGATTGCTATGTGATGTCAGTTCTTCAATACGGCAGTGAATGCTGGACAATATCATCGAAAATGAGGACAAAACTGGAAGCAGCAGAAATGTGGTTCTACAGAAGGATGCTGTGGATATCGTGGACCGAGCATGCAAGCAACGATGAGGTATTGGAAAGAATGGCAACGAAAAGGAAATTAATACTGAGCATCAGGAGGAAACAACTGAAGTTCCTGGAACATGCAATGAGGAAGGAAAGCCTGGAGAACCTGATACTGACTGGCCAGATAGAAGGCAAGAGAGACAGAGGAAGGCAGCGAATAACATATTTGCAGGACCTGATCAGGTGGATGACGAAACGGGGGTTGCCAGGAGTAACAGGAGCAAGCATACTGGGAGCCACAAGGGATAGGGAGACATGGAGAACCATGATCGCCTACATCCTGAAAGGACAGGGCACATAGACGAACAAGAAGTTTCCTCTATCAGTGGCCTCACCTTTATTCTTAAAGCAAACACTAGTTTTCCACTTGCCTGGCATTTTGTTTTCTACAATGATTTTGGTCAAAAAGATTTGTTATCTGTCAATGCTGAAGTCATTGGAAGCAAACAACATTTCTGATACTACACCAAATGTCCCAGATGCCTAATCTTATTTAATGCCTTTTTCAGAGATTCTTCATCAAGTCCTATAATAGGACTGTTAACAAGTTATTTTTATCTGAAATTCCTCATTTAGCAATCACTGGCAGCAATCTTTACAAGACATTGGTAGGCTATATTATATTTTATTGATGACCCAATGAATACTGAAGATTAATATTATAATACATCACTCAATAAATCCTGGGCATAACTAATAAAACAACAACTTTATTCATCAACATCATCTCCTCTTAAAGTGATACACTGATTCCAAAGCTTCTCTAACAATTCAATGCCTTTTTTGTAGAATGATGTTTCTTTGGCCTCAAAATTACCTCAGTTTCCGATATCGCTTCTTCAGTGGAGCCAAATCTTTTTCCCTGGAGCATTCTTTTGAGGCCTGCAAACAGCCAATAGTAGCTGGGAGCCAGATCTGGAGAAATAGGGTTGATGCGGAAAAAATTCAAAGTGCAATTCATATAGTTTTGCTATCATTGCAATCATTTGTGACAGTTTATCGTCTTTGTGAAAGATCACTTTTTCCGTCATTTGTGGCTGTTTTCTGGTTATTTCTTCCATCAAACGCACCAATAATGCTATAAAATATTTGCTATTGATGGTTCTTCCTTTCTCAAGGTAATCAATGAACAAAATATCTTACCTATCCCAAAGTACAGAGGCCAAAATCTTGCCTGCTGATACTTGCATCTTTGTTCGCTTTGGATGGCTTTCATCTGCTGTTGCCGCCCACTCAGCTGACTGCTGATTTGACCCTGGAGTGAAGTTGTGGATTCATGTTTCATCCATTGTCACATATTTATGCAAAAATTCCTTGTTGCGTTAAAACAGTTGCAAACAACGCTCTGAATCACTGACACATTGATTGTGAGCAAATGCAGCACCCACTTTCTCATTAACGTTTGTTCATGCAAAATGGTAAATACACTGCCTTCTGATGTGTTCAACTTTTATGCTATCTCACACAACTTCAATTTACAATCAGCCAAAACGAGTTTGTGGATTTTTTTTAGTGTTTTCCGGGATAACTGCCGATTTTGGGCAACTGCTCAGCATCACTTGTGTTTAGACAACCACGTTTAAAGTCAGCATAAGAATATTCAAGCCATTGCTTTGCTTGAACAGTATTTTTTCTCATCAGAAAGCAATGCTTTATCAACACACGAAATGCAGATTTTTCATTGTTTTGAATATTTGCAAAAGTAGATTCACTTAATTGTATTTTGTAAACTAATAATCTAACTGAGCCCAAATTTTCTCATGTGCCATTTGAGGGTTAGTACTTCATAAAAATCATATGGATTTTTTTATTAGTGACACCTGGGACTGATTGAATGATGTGTTATATTGAAAGAAAAGTTGCTTTTACTCAAATGATTGAAAACAAAAGCAGTTTTCCATCATGGCAATGATTCAGCAAAATTTACAACAAAAATATTAAAAGTGCTCAAATGAGTTAGCATGCAATTAAACTTCAATCTAATTGGGCACTTGTGGAATGTACTGAAATAAAAGTCGAATAATGACCATCCTACAAGATCAAGTTGAAAGAATGCATACTGTCATAGTAAAAAATATTCTATTGTTTGTGAAAATCTAGTCATCCAAACTACACACAGTAAATCTGGTCATGTCAACTTAATTTTAAAGTAACCTTTTTTTTTTTTTTTTATAAGAGTTCACATTTTTTGGATGGCAACACATTCAAATTTTTTTTTTTTTTACGAAAAAAGTTCTAATTTTATAGTTTAATTATAATACCACATAATTAAAGTTTTGACTGTTATGTACCACTAGAAATTAAAAAAAATCTCCTGATGTGTTTTATTCAGAAGAAAATTAACTTAAAAAAGTATATTCATTTATGAGCAATACAAAACAAACCCTAGTATTGAGATTTAATATTACAGTTTTATGGAATTAGGCTAAGTACAAATAGAAAAAGATGTGCATTGTGGTGCATTGGATATCGACTCAGAACGAGAAATCGGGGAGCCGAGTTCAAATTCCAATTGAATTCATTGCATTCACTTACGCGTAAATACCCTTGGGAAAGGTATTAGTCCGTCTCTTCCTTTCAGTTATGGGTTAAATAACAGGACAGATTGGGTTCTATAGCCTTGGCTGGCAACTAGACTACTGCAGAAAGCAATGGCAACCTACTGCGGGATAATCTTCTGCCCAGTCAGTCATGTCTCTTTCGAGACATGATCGCCCAAGCGTGTTGCATGTATGGCACTTAACTGACTGACAAATAGAAAGTCTTTAGGGAGTCTATTAGACTCACACGTATGTACAACTTGGGAGATATCTTTCAGTAATTTTTCAGAAATATGCATCTTAGAGGATAAAAAAGAAAACAGAAAACAAAAACAAAAAAAACAGTGAGAGCTCACTTCAAGTGGCACTAAATTTTAATTCTATATTTTTCTTAACACGTAAATAATATTATCATAATTTGAATCATAAGTATTTATCTGTCATTTTCCTATGTCAAATCACCATATTTACATTTCAACATTGATTTGTTTAGATATTTTTCAATTTTATTAACAGTTAAATCTTTTTTAAGATTAACCACAACTTTTAAGATGCAAAAGTTGTCAGGGTAACAATTTTTTACCTTAGATGTTTTTCATTCTTCTAAGGAAGCACTTACAAAGCAAAACATTAACAGAATAAAACATTTATCTACATTTCTGAGATGAGGCAGTATTTACACTATTTATATTATTCAAATTATTGCCCTCATCTTTGTTGCCATTTGTATGACATTTCAGTCATTGTACGCTCCAGCTGTCTTCACCTAGCACTTGAAAAAGGCTGGAGCACACAGCAGCCGAAACGTTGTACAAATAGCAACAAAGATGAGGACAACAGTCCGAATAATGTAAATAGTGTAGAAGAAAATATTTTAAGCATCCAACTAGTTTTCATAAATTTCATCTTATATACTTTTTCAGATATTTTTACTAGTCATTTCGTCATATTTATATCTCTGAATTACTGTCTCCTAACACTTGATTTTATATAAATGTTTACAGCAATTTCCTAATCATTCAGAAAGAAAGGATCAGCTGTAATTCTTTTAGTAGATAAGATCGTCTTAATCTGACCAGATAAGTGTGCGTGTGTCTCAATGGCTTGGCAGTATTTCTTCTTTCAAACAGAGAATGTCATAATGGAGAAGAGATTATACAAGATGTCAATTTTGTAAACTGACAGAAATTTCAACTGGGCAAATAAAGTAAACACATAAATAAGTTTTATAAAAAAAATTCTTCCAACCAGAAGATTCAAAGATATTTGAGAAGTGAATCCTAAAAAGCAAGAACTGAGTTTTACTGAATTAAGTTTTATTCAGTTTGATTTATTATCTGCTGCCTTGTCCAACATATCAGTGACTTCCATTTATTTTTTGGAAATTAATGCAAGAAAAAAAAAAATCACAACTATTTAATTAAGATTAGCCTTATTTGGACATAATCTAATCCCAATTTATCACCAGACTAGCAGCATGGCCCGGCATTGCTCAGATGTAATGAAAGCTTTAAAACTAATTCATGGTCCTGGAGCTCAGACTCTTTGGACGTTGACACGAAAGATTAAAAAGCGATAGTTGTTTCCAGTTAAAGCAAAACTGTAGACTGAAAGAAAAATGAATGGATGTAAGTCAAATTTTGATTTCCTGGTATCGATATTGAATTAGTTTTTTTTCATCATAAACTGAATTTTGAAGGCTAAATAAGTCCTCTGAGTAAATGCTATCATGGCTGAGACTAAGAACTACAATAGCTTTTTCCCAATCTCCTTTCACTTTTTTCTTTTCTCTTTTTTTGTTCTCAATTGGAGTAGATAGACTTAACTATCGCCCAGTTCACACTCCACCCACGTCTTTTGTACAGGTGAAGAGGCTCATCCCTTGTTTCCTGTTTAGGATGTGGTTCCCGGCTTTCTTTTTTTCCTATCATTCTACTCTTAAGTAGCCCCATGCACATCAGTGGCGTCACCGACTTGCTTGGGGTGATATGATTTAAAAAAAAAACCTACTTAGAGCCAAACCCGAAGCAAAAACTAAAATAAAAGGGCTGAAAAAATACAGACATACAGGCAGATAAACAGACACACACACAAACATCTTGCCTTATATAAAAATCAGTCAATGAAGCTACATGCCAATTGAATTAATAGCAGAATAAAAAGTGAAATGGAATTCACCATGAAGAATTTTAAGTTTTATACAACTTGGTTAATATTCAGATGGCAGATTTTATCTCTGGTAAGCGTCATTGACTTCTGAGTGTTTAATTTTCAAAATTAAATTTTTTTTTTCCTATTTTCTGTTGCATATAGTGTTGGATAAATTTTAAAATATACTTGTGTCAGTTAAAATTTCAGTTAGTTCTTTTAGTCATCCTGACAGCAAGTGCTCATTTTAATTTTTCATTTTCCTTTGAATTTTTAAGGAACGGCATCTTAAAATTCTCTCGTAGTGATTAAGGGATCTTCTAAGTTAAAACTTAGTAAATTTTTAATTTTTTTTCTTAAATCCGAGTAGATAGACCCTACCATCACTCAGTTCATACTCCACCCTCTTCTTTTGAACAGGAGTAGAGGCTCATCTCTTGTTTCCTGTTTAGGAAAGGGGTTCCCATTTTCTTTCCTCTCCACAGGTCTAAATAGTATTGCTGTCACAAGCTTTTTGTAATGTGTGTGGATGGTGACGACATTTCTTCATTCTCAGGCTGCTGGGTTGGCAGTTTCCTGGTTGCTGCTTCTAACGAGTAGTGAGGAGTCTGAACTCTTGTGTAGCTGCTTTGATCAACAGTTGAATAATATTGGGGTTTCTTGTATTGCCATGTCGCGCATGGATGGGTCTCTTTGCAAGTGCCTCCGATGGGCAACCCTGGGGATACATTATGCTGCAGTCTGCGCCAGTTTCCTTCTTACACATCTAGCATTTGACGAGCAACTGATGCTACTACTCTAGGCCTCTCTTTACCAAAAAGTCTAATTATGACATCACACAAAGTAAGAATTAAAACTAAACCAGCTAAACAAAAATCACCTAAACCTGTTAACAACTTTCTTGAACATCTGATATTGGTACCAACTTTTGCAGCTTGAATCCTTCATCCAAGTAAACCCATCTGACATCTTAGCTCTCTGTAAAACTAACCTTAACCCTTCTATTCCTTCCTCTGATTTCTATATCCCTGCTTACCTTTACCTCTTTAGGAAGGACTCCAAAGTATGGAATTGGTGTTCATGTCAGTGAACATTTCCCTCTAGCTAGGACGATTTCTCTTGAATCTCTAGATCATTCTTACATGTGTTTCTGTCTCTCTCTACTAAGCTCGGTTAGCTATCTCTTCTTTCCCTACCACTCCCCTTCAACTCCTGGCTGTTCCACACTTGAACAATATAGATAAGGCCATTTCCTCTCATCCGTTCGCTTATATATTTCTGTTTGGAGACTTTAACACCCACCACCCCAAGTGGCTGGAAAACTGTCACAGATCTTGCTGGTGTCCATACCATTACCTTTTCAATCACCCAATCCTTTACGCAAGTGGTTGATTTCCCCACGCATTTCTCTAATAACCCTAATAGAACTGACACTGCTATCCCTGACTCTTGTCAAGCCATGCAGCTCTGCCCTCTTGGCAACTCTGATCATGCTGTGATTTCCATTAATATCTCCTTCTGCTCCGCTCACCCACCCCAAAGGAACCTCCGACCAGCAGAATATCTTACTGCTACCAAAGAGCAGACTGGGAGTCGTTCCGCAATTTCCTGTGTGACGTCTCTTGGAACAAAGTTTTTAGTCTTCCTGTTTAAGACTCTGTATCCGAGGTCTCCTCTTGTGCTAAAACTGGCATTAATGCTTTCATCCCAGCCAGGAAGTTATGACAAACCTCATTTGTTCCCACTGTTTGTCCTCAGCTGCTAGCTTCCATAGGAATCACACTACTTCCAGCTTCATCAGAGCCATGTGTGATCATAATAGGCATTTTTTGCCTTTGCTCGTAATGAATACCAGAGGATCCTAAATGATGTTAAGCCGTTTGCTGAAAGTGAACACCATGAATTCAATTGGAATTCAAACTCGGCTCCCCGACTACTGAATTGGGGAGCTGAGTTTGAATTCCAATTGAATTCATGGTGTTCACTTTCAGCAAACGGCTTAACATCATTTAGGATCCTCTGGTATTCATTACGAGCAAAGGCAAAAAAATGCCTATTATGATCACACATGGCTCTGATGAAGCTGGAAGTAGATAAATAAATCCTACGTAACCTAGAGTAAAGTTAACTGGAAAAATTATCAGAAAATTATTCATAGAAAAGGCAGAGGGAAGCTGTTAATATGGATTAGTTTTATTCATTTTTATGACATGTCCTTTTCTTTCACTAAACTAGAATATATGACCTTTCATCACTAACAGATATGAAATATACCCTAAACATGGGAAAATCATCTAAAACTGTGGATTGAAATTCCAAAAGGTTACCAAATACGAAGACAAAACACTTGAACAAGGCAGGAAAGAAAGTACAATAGTCAAAATATTGTGAGGAGAACAACTAAAATGAGCATGCTCTGGTAAAAAAGTGTGAAATAATTCATTTTTTTAACAATTAGAAAAATCAAAATTCTTATTCAAGTCTGGTTTTGAGTTTGAGCTTTGTTTAACAGCATATCAACCTCTGTGGGTTATTTAATACCCAAAAGGTGGGGTTTTAAGGTATTTTTTTTAATGTTCAGTTATAGTGAGAAAGTTGATTTACTCAGATTTTAATGAAAATTTTGTTTTTATTTTTATTAAAAAAAACTTTAAATGTCTCCTAGTTTTATATTCAAAAATGTTTTGCTAAGAACAAATTTTTCCTTCAAAAAATGTATTGTTAGTAATATTTTTTTTATAAAAGTCTATTTTTATGTATATATTTCTATAAAAGTGTATCTTTATACTTTCAAGTTTCAGTTTGGGTGGGGGTTAACTATTTGCCCATAGCTGGGACCCTGACGGGTGCTACCACTCCGAGTCAGGGTGGACCTGAGAACAACAGCAATTAAGAGGTGGTTCTATGCTCCTCACAACCAGAGGCCTTGCTGCCGGATGCAGTTTATCGTCATGCCCAGGACCCTCAAGTCTGGTGAATGGAATCTTGATGCTTCAAAAAACTGTAGGATAAAGAAGGTGGTGCATGGTGAACGATGACTCTTTTGTTGTGATAGAAGACCTCCCTGCTTTAGTAAGGTACAACAGCTAAAGGACCACTAGACAAGAATAAACAAAAAGAAATTCACATGAGAATGGGTTTATTATCGCTATATATTTGACAACTTGCATAAAAGTGTCAGGGATTCAATGAAATTTACTATGCTACATGTTTCGTATGTCTCATGCAGAGTCAAAACAGTAATAAAAAAAATTCTATCCTGACACCAAGTGCTTAAATTTCTTGTCGAAACTAGCTATTTGTACAGTGTCTACCTTTGAATCAAGACAAGTTCTTGACAATCATCAGTCAATATTAATAAAGACAAGTTCAAGTGGACTTTGCACAAATGTCCATAGGATGACTGAATGGACCTTTTAGGTTTAAAGTAGTGAACTACATGTCAACAAATTGAAGTCAGAATAAATTTATTTCTTGAGGTGAATGCAATGTGTTTTGGGCAAACTCACTAAATGTGCTAAATTATTACAAATCTAAACTTATTTATAAATGGAACTTTGTCTGTGTGTGTATGTGTGTTCATTACCAATAGACTCCGAAATGGCTGAACCAATTTTCTTGAAATTTTACACAATTGTACGATAAGCGTCTGTGAGTGTTCTTAGCTAGGTTTTGTATCGAGGTACCCCCGATAAATATCGAAAATCGAAAAAAATCGGGTTATAGAAGGAGTGGTCCGATTTTAATCAAATTTGATACACTCATAGACAAAGACATAAACGATATTCAGAAGTTTCAAGGTTGCAGTTCTTACAATAGTGCAGAAAATCGATTTATATATATATATATATATATATAAAGGCAAGATGTTTGTGTGTGTGTGTGTGTGTGTGTGTGTGTGTGTATATCTGTTTATCTGCCTGGATGTATTTTTTCAGCCCTTTTATTTTAGTTTTTGCATCAGGTTTGGCTCTAAGTTGGTATAATTGTAGTTCTTAGTCTCAGCCATGATACTATTTACTCAGAGGACTTATTTAGTCTTCAAAATTCAGTTTACCACAAAAAAAAAAAAAATTATCTGATATCGATACCAGGAAATCAAAATTTGATTTACATCTATTCAATTTTCTTTCAGTATACGGTATCGCTTTAACTGGAAACAACTATTGCTTTTTAGTCTTTCGTGCCAACGTCCAAAGAGTCTGAGCTCCAGGAGCATGGATTAGTTTTAAAGCTTCCAATACACCCGAACAACGCCGACTTATACTGCTAGTTAATTATAAAGAATGGGAAGGCTACAATTATACCAAGTAATACTTTTGCAGTTTCAAGGGCAAGCACACTTTTATAGAACTGGTATGTGTGTTGTGGTGCAGTGGATATCAGCTTGGAACGACAAATCAGGGAGCTGAGCTCAAATTCCAGTTGAATTCTTTACATTCGCTTTCACTCAAATACCCTTGGAAAAGGTATTAATTCATCACTTCCCTCCAGTTATGGGTTAAATAACAGGACAGATTGGGTTCTATAGCCTTGGCTGGCAACCAGTCTACCACAGAAAGTAATGGCAACCTACTGTGGGATAATCTTCTGCCAAGTCAGTCATGTCTCATTTGAGACATGATCACCCAAAGTGTGCATCACGTATGACATTTAACTGACTGATTGAATATAATACTTGAAAACAATTAAAACTTTACTGGGCATAAAGTGGGTGATCGGTTTTCTATTGTCAAGAAGTAATAAACTGATCCTCCACTAATTACTACTTATTAATATGTTGATATAATTCATTTCTTCTCACTCCAGCTATGGACTAAATGGCAGGATAGATTGGGTTCTATAGATTCGGCTGGCAACCAGTCTACTGCAGAAAGTAATGGCAACTTACTGTGGGATAACCTTCTGCCCAGTCAGTCATGTCTCTTTCAAGACATGATTGCCCAATAGTGTATCACAGTCTTGTTGACTCATAGCTAGAGAGGGAAGAGATGTATTATATTATTAAGTAGTAATTAGTGAGGGATGAGTTTATTACTTCATAACAATATAAAACTGATCCACCATTTTATGCCCAGTAGAAGTTTTAATTGTTTTCAACTATTATATTGTCAGTCAGTTAAGTGCCATACGTGATACACACTTTGGGCGATCACGTCTTGAAAAAAACATGACTAACTGGGCAGAAGATTATACCACAGTAGGTTCCCATTGTTTTCTGCGGTAGACTGGCTGCCAAGCAAGGCTATAGAACCCAATCTGTCTTGTTATTTAACCCATAATTGGAGGGAGGAGATGGATTAATACCTTTCCCAAGGGTATTTGCATGTAAGTGAATGCAAGGAGTTCAACTGGAATTCGAACTCAGCTCCCCAACTTGTTGTTCCGAGCCAATATCTACTGAACTACAATGTTTATCCAGATGTATAACATTAAGTTAAAAATGATAAGATCAAAAAAGAAAAAAGACAAAAATGTTAACAGGCCGATATTGCAAGGAGTGTGAGTGCTCACCCACATTCTTAAAAACAAAACATGTTCTGACTTTTGTCCTTACCTTCATTGCCACATTCATGATGTTTCAACTGTTGTATGCACTGGCCTTCTTCAGATGATATACATTTGAATTTCAAACCAAACCCTTCATTTACTCCATGTGGATAGATTGTTCTAATTACATGTGCCGTGCCTTGCCTTGCCATGCCATGCCATTTGGGGGGGGGGGGGGGGGATCTCAGTATCTCAACTCTCTTTTTGTTTCCTTTACTGTGGTTATAACTCTCAAATCCTTGGATCACTCACATTATGGATCACTGAACCATGTGTCCTTGGGGATATCAGTGAGTGAGTGAGTGAGTGAGTGAGTTTTTTTTTTTAACCAGAGCTCATATTACAATTTTTGTGTTATGGTTGTTTTTTTCTCTAGTTTTCTGTATTATTGGTTCACATATTGTATTTATAATAACTAGCGGAACCCGTGGAATTTCCATGGAAAGATAATTATGATTTCCTGAAAAATTTATTCGTTTGTTTGTTTTGGGTTTTATGGCATATCAACCGCTATAAGTCATTTAATGCCAAATCCAGACTGTGCATATATATTAATTAAATACATATACTTTGTAAACATAATTTAAGGATAATGTCCTTAAACCAGAGCTCGTTTATTCTTACTCTGATAAACTCTGGTAAACGATTTCAGATGTTTCTATCTGGTATAAGTTGGTTATTTATATCAAGTAGATTGATTTATTTGCATGGCCAATTGGTGTTGTTTTTCCACTACCAGTTTTATTTACAGTGGGTAAAGTTCCAATGTAGTATTATCCAACAGTAAGTTGATTGTTTGGGTTTTTATGGTATATTAATTAGCCCGGATTCCTCAACAATTCCACCATAGGATTGCATTATTTTGTAATTTCATTTTTTGGTGTGTAATTTTTCTGAATTGGGGTTATTGCTCTTTTTTTTTATTTGTTTTTAGTGTTCGGTTCATTGATTTCCATCCTTTCCAGAAAACTAAACCCATTTTCTGTGTCAACCTTCAAAGTTGATGGTTCTGTAGGTTGACTTGTTAACTTTGAAATCTTTATACGTTCCCATGAGGAAGATGGAGTATTGTTTCTCTTAGATTGTGATGGGCATTCTCTTTTGTTCTTGTTTGATTCAGGGTTTTGTATATTATTTTTCCCATTGTTGTCACTTTTAGAAGTTGAAAGACAGATTGATGATCGTTGCAAATTCTGTTCCAGGAAGTCGAAATAATAGACTATTATTAATTATGTCTATTATTTCAACTTCATCCCACAGAAGGTTATTTCCCTTTTCCATCTACATATGATCAGCCATGCCTTATTTTTCTATTACCCCCACCCATTACAGATTTATGGTGTTCCTGCAGACTTATCTTAAGGAGACATCCTATTTCTCATTTATATTTCTTACCACATTCTTCTCTGTGGGTGGTCTTACTTGGAAGAGACTACTGTATAGAGTTGAACCACTCCTGATGGTTGTCCAGATGTTACATGGAACACAACTTTTGTATCTTTTCTGATAAGCCCTTCACAAAGAAAACAGCCTGGGTCCACCTACCCTGAATCATCTGGCACTCTTCTATCCAAGTTTATGGGGGTCTGCTCTCATGTACCCAGGGCTGTTATTACATAGTAGGGTACTGCTTATACTGACCATTTTTTGTTCCTATGTCTGTCACCACTTATGACTTTTGGTTTGGTTTGGTTTAGTTTAAGTTTAACAACCCATCAACCATTTTGGTCATTTAAGGGTCAGTCTTAAAGTTTTGTTGGTAATATATTTTTCATTCAAAAAAGTTTTGTTGGTAAATACCTTCATAGCATTTTGACCCCGGTTTGGGGGGGGGTAACTATTTACCCATAGCTGGGACCCTAGCAGGTGCTACCAATCCAGGTCATGGTGAACCTGGGAACAACAGCAATTAAGAGGTGGTTCCATGGTCCTCACAACCTCTCATTCAGAGAGCCTTGCTGCTGGATGCAGTTTACGGTCATACTCAGGATCATATGACTTTTGCATGTCATAAGCAGCAGATGATACCTTTCTTTACGCTGTATGGGTGGTGGGAGTCAAAGTTAACACATTGCCTGGTGAATGTTAGCTTGTAGTATACAGATGTCTTGGACCAATTCTCTTTTTGAGATATTAATACATCCAGAGATGCTAATTTTTTTTTTTTTTTATTGTTTTCTCTATCCATTGTAAACTGTAGTGATGGCTTTATTGAGTTTCTATGGTCCAGTAGCAGGACCTCTTCATGGTGGGGCCAGAGCATGGTGATATCTCAGCCATAGAGTTGGCCTTAGTAGTGTTAATTCTAATGTCATTTCTTCAAGGTGATTCATGTATTTTTTTTTTAATCGTATCACCCCGAGCAAGGCGGTAACACCCCTGATGTGCAGGGGGCTATGTAACAGTGAAAAGATTGGAAAAGATAAAGCTGGAAACCACATCCTAAACAGGGAACAAGGGATGAGCCTCTTAACCTGTTCATGGGTGGAGTGTGAAAACAACCATCACAGAGTATATATACCAGGCTCTCGACAAGAATGGTGAAGCGCGAAAGCCATTGTCAAGCCTTCAGCCTGTTGATGTCTGATCTCATTCCAAAGTATTCCAGATGATCTATTGGTTCACTGGTACCCTCACTTTTCTTCTACAGATGAGTCCGAGGCCAGTCTGTCCCTGACTACTGATAGTGCTTCCTCCATAACAAACTCACCATATCCAGGCTCACAGTTCTAACAATATAAATATTTACAATATCTCATTTCAGTAATAGGTTTTGAAGGCATACAGTTGACTAAATTGTTATGAATCAAGATGGACAACCATCTATACTTTTATTTGTTAAACAAATATCAAGAACCAATAAAAAAACAAGTATTTCTCCAGCAACAATTGATGTTAGTTTTGTAAAAAAAAAAATCTTACCTTCGAAACATCACCATATTTCTTTTATGCTCAATAAAAATCTCATTTTCTCCAAATACATGAAAAATTACAAAAGTATCAATTGCATTGATTAGCTATTAAGATTCACTGAAGATTATTTTAAGATAGTTTCATAGTAGGATTTGATACCTGTTGTGGAGTAGTTTTCGCACTGAAAGTTATTATCATGCTATATTGGTTGCTAATCGACTTAACGCACCCTAAATGTTAGGAACTTGATAATCTTCCACTGAAAGCTAACTTAGTATTCAGCTAACTGCCGACTAATATCAACTGCCTTAGTCCAACTATGTCCAAACTGGAACTAACTAATAGTTCTACTGAACTCCAAAGAACTCTCAAGAACTTCTCGAGTTAACTTCATGTTAATTCTTATTAATATAGGAGGGAGAGTCCATTATCTGAGGAATTGGCGTGATTCACCATAACAATACCATAGAAATGGTATTTCTTACTAAGCTGCAGCTTAAAAGTCTATACATACAAAATGGAGATATTATTTCAGAAAATTAATTTTGAAGGATGTTATTGGCTAAAAGAGAGAGAAAAAAAGAAAAGAATGAAAAGCAAAAAAAAAAAAAAAGTTGAATTAAGCATCATTTTATAAATATTTTTTCCTTAAAAACAAACGCAGGTGTATAAAAGTCAAAATGTAGCAAACAATTACTAGTTAACACTAAATCAATAATGCTAAAAACTGAATATCATTTTTATTTTAACAAAATGAAACCAGTTATCAATAATTCATTCAAAAAAACTTCTTTATTTTCTTGATATTTCTGAAAGGTTTTAGTCTGAAATGGAACAAACATAACCAATGCTCAGATTACAAAGAGAAAAAAAAATGATCTACAGTTTCAACATCTGTTATCATTCTTAATGTTGATAAGACCAACAATAAATGTGATCTAATATAAAATGATTGTCATCCAAGAAAAGATAGAAAATCAAACTTAGATTAAATCCCCAAAACTACTAAACTGACCAACTTCTAATACACCTGCTACTTTTGTTAATTAAAAGTTGACAAAATTCAATATAAGTTAACCGAATGATCTGACTAGAATTGTCTGTTTTGGATAAGTACAGATACAAGTTTATTTACAAACTACAGGTCAAGTGGCTTTTGTTCAGTGCATCAAACTGTTTTGTTAACTTCTAAAGAAAATTTTTTTTCAATAAATTGAAATCAAAATTGACACTTTTTTTTTTTTTTAAAATCATATCACCCCAAGCAAGGCGGTAACACCACTGATGTGCAGGGGGCTACATAAGAGTGAGAAGATTAGAAAAGAGAAAAACCGGAAACCGCATCCTAAACAGGAAACAAGGGATAAGCCTCTTCACCTGTTCAATAGACGTGGGTGGAGTGTGAACCGGGCGATAGTTTAGTCTATCTACTCCAATTATCACACTATCATGAAATATCTGTCATTAAGTACACATTTTATATAAAACCAAAAATAAAAAAAAATAAACTGTTTCTAACTTTATCAACAGATCAGTAAAACCAGAAAAAATATTTTCTAAATTTTTAAAGTTTTTTCAGTTTGCAAAATAGTGTAACCTAGATCAAACTTCGCGTTTGATTTCACTGTATATTCTAAGTCAAATAAAATCAGTCAAGCTTATAGGATACAAATCCGATATCATCCAACAATTTACTAAAAGGCTAAAAGTAAAATTGCACACTCGCAAAAATGAATCAAAACGACTGAAAAAATTTTGGAAAAACCCAGACCAAGGTAAATTTCACAAGTCAGTGTGAAAATTAAGATTTTGGATTCTGATTGGATAGGAAATAGCAGACTGACCCCAGTCAAATTTTCTTCACACATAGAAAATGGACAAGTCATTCAGGTGGGAACATAGGAACAACACAATGTAACCAAAGAAATTTCAAGACTCCAACCCCGTCATGTCTTGTCAACATACATTCGTTCTTCCTCGCCTTCCAATTTTCATTTTGTTTTCACTCAAGAAACAACAAGAAACTTCAACTGACTCCTAAAAACTAAAATCAGATAAGTACAATTTCCTTTATTGCTTGACCTTCCTTTTCACTTTCTCACAGGCCATAAGAAACGGAAGGAAATACAGACTGTATTAGTAACCTGTTAAACTTTCTACATACACACAACTTACTGCTATTTCTATGGAACATTAACTACGGATATTTTTCTCTGAACATTTTCTTCTTAAAAATTTGTTATTCTGTTTAGTTAATAAAGTTTTACTTTAACATACGAAATGAAATATTTTATTTTTCCACATTTCAACATCTAACACTCAGTTAAGTGCCATATATGATACACACTTGAGTGATCATGTCTCGAAAAAGATATAACTGACTGGGCAGAAGATTATCCCGCAGTAGGTTGCCATTGCTTTCGCTGGTAGACTGGTTGCCAGCCAAGGCTATATAACCCAATCTGTCCTGTTATTTAACCCATAACTGGAAGGAATAGATGGATTAATATAGGTACTTCCACTAAACCTCTCTAAAAACAGCATACCTAAATTTAAATTTAAATTTTAAAAATAAATAAGTTATCTTCAAGCTTTAAAATTAGCTCTAATTGAAAGCCCTTTCCAAGAAATTAAATTTTAATTCCAGAAAGAACAATACACTGGTGTCTTTTAAACTGAAATTATATTGATTTTAATCTAATTTTTTTCTGATTTAAAAAAAAAAAAAATTAAAATTTTCCACCATTATTGATTGATCAACACATTCCGTCAACAGTATGTAAACAGTAGCCAAATTTATGTCTTAGAAATCTTGCAAAAATAAAATATACCTTGTTGACACATCATTTAAATCAATTTTTAAAATTCAAACTTACCTTTATCTGATTTCAATCAAGTAATAATTGCTTACTGCCAGAAATTTACAATAAAAAACTTTAACTCTGGTAGCCCTCTTTTTATCTGTGTTAACTGATGACAGATTTATGACAAAAGGGTGTCCAAAATTCCAATTGGTTTAAAGCATAAAATTTTTAATTTTTTTGGTTTTTAACTAAATAGTAAACTTAAAAAATTTAACTTAATATTTTCAGTAATTATATAATACTTTATAGAATTTTAGTTTAGATTTATAACCAGACATTTATGCTTTCTGAATAAATAAAAATTTTAAATTTTAACTTTCTTTAAAAATAATTTTAATTTAATAAGAAGGAACGAAATTAAAATAACCGAACTAAGTTATGTTTGTTATTAACATTTTTTGGAGCAGATTTTCCGTTCGAGTTGTGTACTTAAAAAAAAAAAAAAAACATGATTTATATCACCCAATGAGTCCTGCATTTAACTAATAAAAAAATTTTTGCAGCTAATTAAAATTTATTAAAATTTCATGATTTACGTAGAGGGGGGTAACAGTTAAAAAAAATAATAATTTCAAAAATAATTTCATTCATTTGTTAATGAGTACTGAAGGTTTTATTAAAATCTGACAATTATTTGATTTTTTGCGAGAATTTCCAAATTAATGTGTTTGTCACCGGGGTGGGGTGATGTCATCATTACGTTTCCCATTGTAAAACAGTCGTAAGCATTTTTTTTTTTTAGCCACTAACTCAAATCAAAACAAAATTTTTCTGACAAAATTTCAAAAATGTTAGAAGGGATTAAAATTTTTTTAAAAACAATTAAAAATTACTTTGATCTTTCCTCTTAATAATAATATAAACATTTTGATGAAAAAAATTTTGTTTTATTAAGTTGGGACTTTTTTTTATTCACACTATGCAGTTTTTTTTTTGGGGGGGGGGGGGAGAGGAGAGGTACTTAGATTAATACCTTTCCCAAGGGTATTTGCACGTCAGTGAATGCAACAAATTCAACTGGAATTCGAACTCGGCTCCCCGATTTCTTGTTCCAAGCCAATATCCACTGCACCACAATGCACAACTTTCTGATATCTTAGATTGTGGGGACTTTCGTTGTGTTTGGCACAAGGCGAATTCGACAAACACAAACAAGGCTCATACAAGCTAAGTAGATTTGAGCAAAATAATAAAAAAATAAAATAACCAACAGACATACAATGCATTGATAAAATTATACTTGTAATTGAATAGATCTTTCAGAGAAGTATGCTTGCAAGCTATCCACCCTAATTTCTTATGAAATAACTGATCAGAAACAAAACCAAATTTAAACTTACTTATAAATGGAACTTTGTGTGTGTGTGTGTGTGTGTGTGTGTGTGTGTATGTGTGTGTGTGTGTGTCCATTACCTATAGACTCTGAAACGGCTGAACCGATTTTCTTGAAAAATTAACACAGTTGTACAATAAGCGTCTGCGAGTGTTCTTAGCTAGGTTTTGTATCGAGGTACCCCGATAAATATCGAAAATCGATAATTGACAGAAAATCGGGTTATAGAAGGAGTGGTCCGATTTTAATCAAATTTGATACAATCATAGACAAAAACACAAGAAACGATATTCAGAATTTTCAAGTTTGCAGTTCTTACAATAGTGCAGAAAATCAATTATATATATATATATAGATATATATATATATATAAAAGACAAGATGTTTGTGTGTGTGTCTGTTTATCTGCCTGTATGTCTGTATTTTTTTCAGCCCTTTTATTTTAGTTTTTGCTTCGAGTTTGGCTCTAAGTAAGTATAATTGTAGTTCTTAGCCTCAGCCATGATACCATTTACTCAGATGACTTATCTCAGATGACAAAATCCACTTTACGACGAAAAAACTTATTTGATATCGATACCAGGAAATCAAAATTTGACTTACCTCCATTCATTTTTCTTTCAGTCTACGGTTTTGCTTTAACTGGAAACAACTATTGCTTTTTAGTCTTTCGTGCCAACGCCCAAAGAGTCTGAGCTACAGGACCATGGATTAGTTTTAAAGCTTTCATTACACCCAAGCAACACAGGGCTATACTGCTAGTACAATGATAAATATATTGGATTACTGAAATAAGATGCTCCTGGTGTTTTCCTATTTCAATTCCACCAACCTAAATGAACTAGAGAGAGAAAAAGAGGCCCAGGGTTACATGAATTTTATGCAATGTTAGAAGAAAATGATTTACCTCAAAGGCAAACACAGATTCAAATGTGCTTTGCATGTGAACTGTCTGAAAGAGGTGGGTGATGGGGAATTGTGGCTACATATTTAAAAGAGATAGATCCTAGAATCAAATACTCTTGTGAGATTATCTGTTTTTCACATATATCAATTTTGGCTGTATCAAACAGGCTACACTGTTGGTGTCAGTAGAGTGTTTAAGAGGAAATTGATTTTGGAAATTGCTTACAATCCAGAAGAACCAAAAAGTTCAATCTTTTCACTATAAGCTATTTTAAAAGTTCAATGGATGTGCATTGTGATGCATTGGATATCAGCTCCAAATGAGAAATCAGAGCCGAGTTCAAATTCCAGTTGAATTCATTGCATTCACTTACACACAAATACCCTTGGGAAAGGTATTAATCCGTCTATTCCATCCAGTTACGGGTTAAATAACAGGACAGATTGGGTTCTATAGCCTTGGTCGGCAACCAGTCTACCGCAGAAAGCAATGGCAACCTACTGCGGGATAATCTTCTGAACAGTAAGTCATGTCTCTTTCGAGACATGATTGCCCAAGCGTGTATCACGTATGGCACTTAACTGACTGAGTGGAGAAGGAGTTTGATATCCAATTGATCCTTGAATTTAGTGGTGTTACCACCAATTTACAAATCATGGAGTGGTATTGGAAGCAAATGGAAGCATTGATGAGAATGCTTGTTGGTTGTGTCCTGCAGATTCTAAGCATATTAATTTAGCAGAACTTGACACAATCATAAAAAGGCATGAATTTGGCTCCCTAATGGCAGATGACAGTCTTGAACCTGGTTACCAAAACTGCATGCATTCATTGCTGAATATCAGTTACCCTGACAAGGCACGTGTAAAAACGAAGGCAGCCGGTGAGATATTAAGTAGTTGGAAACATTTTACGTACTGGTCGATGAGCGTGTTGACAATAGATGTGAGGCTGGTCAAATCTGCACTATATCATTCAGACCACCCCACCAGAGTGCCCCAGAGGTGGTTGTTGTGACACACACACAAAAAAAAAGGAGCCAAAACTGTACAACTAGGGTGGGCTACTGTAAGAAAGTAGAACGGGTAGCTAACAAAGTAGGTACCCAGGTGTGAAGAGAACACTGTATTTTTCTAGGTCTGGTGATCCTTCATAGGTACCTCCAAAAAAAAAATGATGACACAACCCTAACCCAGTGACAAACACATTAATTTGGAAATTCTCGCAAAAATCAAATAATTGTCAGATGTGAATGAAACTTTCAGTACTCATTTACAAATGAAGGAAATTATTTTTGAAATTGTTATTTTTTAAAAATCTTGGTGAAAAATCAGTTGTCAAAAAATAGTGAAGCTTGCCAAACTAATAACAATGCCAGTGCACTAGCAGAAAAGAAAGGTGGGAGTGAAAACCAACCGGAACAGGTTAGGTTAGCTTGAGAGAAAGGATGCGAGTTAGATGACTATTGACCTTACATTTAAATTCCTGGAGATTGTAGCTGTTGGGGAAGCAAGTATATGGAAGGGAATTACATAAGCCGGAAGTGCGTGAAAAGAAGCTGTTAGAGTAGAAATTGTGGTTAAATTTTATCAGTTTCACTGTAAAAGGGTGTAACCTACTTGCTAATCTAGTAGCTCATGTAAATTCATACCTAGGGGGCACCAGTGATCTAAGTTCATTGGAGCAGAAAGCTGGTGAGAGAGCAACTGCAGCTGACATTACAAATTCACTGTTGGATTTTGTCAAGAACCTCGAGGTGAATAGCAGGAGCACCAGACCAGATGCAGCAACAGTATTCAATACACAGTGGTGGATGGTAGATTTGACATTAAGGGGAAAAGACAGGCTGTCAACATCAATGAAGTCATTTGACATCAAAAAGAGAACATCAAAAGGCCACACCAGTAATCAACCAGTCATGGAGAGACTAAAAGTACAAGTGAAAATTCTCCTATAGTTTGACAGTCAAGAACTAAAAGAATTCTCAGAAATTTTCCCAAACACAAACTGTGTCAAGTTAAGAGGGACTTTTCTAACATTGCTATATGTCCCAGAGACACTTGTGGTGGTGGGGAAATGGGAGAGTAAAAAGTAGGCTTTTCATTTTTTTTTTTTTTTTTTCCAAGATTGTTGCACCTTTGTTTTTTTTGTTTTTACTGCTCTCTGGTATTTTTTACTTTTTTGGTCATTTTTAAAACCCTTGTCATTTCCCAAGCAATAAATTTTCTATTTTTACAATTTGTCATCCTGCCTTAATAGGTGCACAAAAGGAAATTTTTTGTGCAGACTTTGTATTTGCACCTGATACTATTCCTACTTGACTAAGTTTTTGTATCTGGCACAAGAACTTGGATTTTGTAGAAAATAAATGTTCATACCAGAATCAGATAAGGGAGATTACCTTCAGTACCTATGGAAATTTTGAGCATGAGGTAAAAAAATCAGAACAAAGTGATAAGTAGCTTAGAACAGTTATGGCCGTATCAAAGAGGCTAATCTTTTTAGTCGTGTGTTTGAGAGAAAATGGATTGCAGGAATTGTTTACAAGGCAGAAAAAGTGAAAAGTTTACAACCTTTTAGATACACTGCATAGATTGATTTTTCATTTGTTTTTTATTGTTTTGGTCACTTGTGTCCTTTTGTTAATGTATAACATATTCCTATAATGACCTTGACCAATGAAGGCACAGAACAGATAAAAGTGAGTGTGAAAAAAGTACTGACAAAAAAAAAAAAGTTTTATATATATATATACACACTGACATTTTCACAAGTCAAACTCAATTCTTAAAGATTTTAAACTATTTAGTAACCTTAAATTAGGTACCTCCATTAAAAAACAGCATAGTATAAATAAAAAAAGACTCCAAACTTAATAAAAACAAACCTTTTCCATCAAAATGTTTATATTATTATTATTAAGAGGAAAGATAAAAGTATTTTTTTATTTTTTAATCTCTTCTAACATGTTCAAAATTTTGGAAAAAAAATCTTGCTTTGATTTTAGTTAGTGAGTAACCAAATTGTTATGAGAGTTTACAATGGAAAATGTAAACACAGTTTTTTTTTTCCAGTGACAAACATTAATTTGGAAATTCTTGCAAAAATCACATAATTGTCAGATTTTAATTAAACTTACAGGGCTTTTATTCACAAATGAATGAAGTTTTTATTTTTTTAAAATCTTGGTCAAAATATGTGTGTGTATATATATATATATATATTACATCTGTTACCCCACCTCCACGTAAATTCATGAAATTTTAAGAAATTAAATTTTGTTGAGAAAACTGGTTTTATTAGTTAAAAACAAGACTCATTGAGTAAATCATCTATTATTTTTTGAAAAATAATGTTTAAAAAAAAAAATCTGCTCAAAATAGTAATATAAAAAATGCAATATAACTATGACATTATTTCATTTGATAAGCTTTTAACTGCTTGAATAAATAATATGAAGGACATTGTAGTCTGAAGAAAAAATATTTTTCAATTAATAATCAGTACATCTCATTAATAGATCAGATTAATTTAATATTAAATTTGCTAATTTTCCAAAAATGTGTCACAGATGTATATTTTGTTTTTGCAAGATTTTTAAAACTGAGAATTTCACTTTTGTTTCCAAATGTGTCGATCACTCAAAAATGGCCGAAAAAATTGAAAAATTCAAAACAAATCTCAAAATTTTAAATTCCAATCAATATAATTACTGTTTGAAATACACCAGCAGAGTATTTTGCTTAGTGAAAATAGTAAATTTAATCATTTAGCTTTCAATTAAAACTAAAATAAAAGTTTCAATAAAATTATTGTTTTTTAAAATTCAATTTAAAAGTTAGTTATTGAAAATGAGTGGAGGTACCTATGAGACAAGTCATATCAATATGTATATTTTTTGTAAGTTTTGTCAAAGCTGGTGTATTTTTGCTTATTGATTCTAAAATTGAAGATGAAAGAAAATAAGCCAAATACTTAGTATATTTTAAGAAAAATTAAAAATGTGACCCCAACAACAATAACAAAATTAGTGCATTTAATGGAGAAGTTAATGTGAACAATTAAATGTGTTGTTACTGTTGTTGGTTGTTTTTGTGGAATATCAACCTCGGCAGGTCATTTATTGCCAACTAAAATTTATTTATTTATTGCTGGTAATACCTTTTTATTTTAACAATTTATTGTTAAGTTTTGTATCTAGTAATACTTTTTTCTTTTTGAGTATCAAGATTCATTGGGATTTGTTTTTAAGGGCAGGGTCCCCAAGTCCTACCCTTGTTATTTAACCCAGAACTGGAGGGAAGGGATGGATTAATACCTTTCCCAAGGGTTCCAGTGCTGAAGTGAATGCAGGATATTCAACTGGAATTCGAACTCAGCTCACTGATTACTCTTTCTGAGCTGATATCCACTGCACCACAACGCACATCCGTCACTAAATGCTCACAACACCTGTTATTCCCAGTCACCCATCTAAGTACTGACCAAGCTCAACGTTGTTTAACTTCACTGATCGAGCGAGAACTGGTGTATTCAACGTGATAGGCCGTAAGCCCCTTCATGATTAAGAATACTTGCTAAATGATACTCGATATTTGGGTTTATCAATCCAGGATTTTAGTGAGCAAATGAAGAAATTACATTCAAATAATTAATATTACACAATAATACTAATAATGGAATATCACTTACCTAGTGGTGGGTTAAATGAAGAATCAGCAACAGAAGATTTTATTGAAGATATTGTGGAAAGAAAAGTATTATGGCAAGGAAGAAAAGTATTATGGCAAGGAAGAGAAGTATTACGGCAAGGAAGAGAAGTATTACGGCAAGGAAGAGAAGTATTACGGCAAGGAAGAGAAGTATTACGGCAAGGAAGAGAAGTATTACGGCAAGGAAGAGAAGTATTACGGCAAGGAAGAGAAGTATTACGGAACAAGGAAGAGAAGTATTACGGCAAGGAAGAAAAGTGTTACGGCAAGGAAGAAAAGTGTTACGGCAAGGAAGAAAAGTGTTACGGCAAGGAAGAAAAGTATTACGGCAAGGAAGAAAAGTATTACGGCAAGGAAGAAAAGTATTACGGCAAGGAAGAAAAGTATTACGGCAAGGAAGAAAAGTATTACGGCAAGGAAGAAAAGTATTACGGCAAGGAAGAAAAGTATTACGGCAAGGAAGAAAAGTATTACGGCAAGGAAGAAAAGTATTATGGCAAGGAAGAAAAGTATTATGGCAAGGAAGAAAAGTATTACGGCAAGGAAGAAAAGTATTACGGCAAGGAAGAAAAGTATTACGGCAAGGAAGAAAAGTATTATGGCAAGGAAGAAAAGTATTATGGCAAGGAAGAAAAGTATTATGGCAAGGAAGAAAAAGTAAGAAAGCTTGACTGAATATATGACTTGGTAATTCTTTTCTTCTTTAATGTGAGAAATTACAAAAGAAGAAAGAAATTTAAGAGTAAAGAAGGATGACAGACAACTTAGGAGAAGCTTTCTTTTTCTTTTTACTTAACTACAGTTGTTGAGCAAACACAATCTGTTATGTTAGTATTAAATTTTTATAACTTCAGGTTGTTACAGTTATGATCTAGTTGGTTATTTTGATAAAAGTCAGAATTATTTATTTTCAAAAGCATTCAAATGGATAATTTAGTGTATAGAAAACTTCCTATGACGGAATGTTGTATAATAATTGCAATCTTGACAATACTGTGATCATTGTAGATTTTGACTTGATTTTAAAAAATTCTATTACTGCTATTTTCAAATACGATGTATTTCTGTTTCTACATGCAAAAGGTTTTAATTTTTATAGTAACAGGACTAACAGAAATTTTTATTTCAAGAATTTAGAATTCTCCTGAAAATGAAAATATTTCAACTATTTTACAAAATTGCAAAAATCAATGTTAACAATCTTGTGCATTAGAAAGGATTCAATGAGAAAATATGGTATATCTATTTTTTATGCAAGATATACCATATTTTGCCATAATACTTTTCTTCCTTGCCATAATACTTCTCTTCCTTGCCATAATACTTCTCTTCCTTGCCATAATACTTTTAAGCTATAAAGTTAGCATATTCTTAATAAGCAATCGGATGTATTTCAATATTTTGGCACATTGACTTTTATAATTGTTATGCAGCAACAAATAAATTTCAAATATTTTGTTTAAAATTTTGAATTATATGGTTATTTGTTGTCGAGCCTTTAGCTGTCAATGAAGTTGTGAACAAATTTTTGGTGCTCTACACCTTTGTCAGTGATCAATCAGTTACCAATCTCTGACCATCAAGAATTTTAGAAGAGCATATATCATCAGCATAAATGTTGGCAAATAATACATAAATAATGAGTATATTGTTAAACACATCATTTATGTGAATCAAAAAACAGGGTTGGTCGAATGAGTGACCCCTAAGGATGCCTGCATTGACCACTAGGACGCCAAAGGACTAGCCATTTAGTCTTCACAAGATGAAAGATTATGGTATTTCTGGATGATTTTTTTTATCAGATTGTGAAATGAAGGTCATTCTGAATGGCCAATCTTCTAGATCATTTTGCATTAATGCATGTGTTCCTAAAAGCTCTTTTATTGGATCTATAATAAACTGATCCCTCACTAATTTGATATAATTCATCTCTTCTCACTCCAGCTATGGGCTAAATGGCAGGATAGATTGAGTTCTATAGCCTTGGTCAGCAACCAGTCTACCGCAGAGAGCAATGGCAACCTACTGCGGGATAATCTTCTGCCCGGTCAGTCATGTCTCTTTCGAGACATGATTGCCCACGCATGTATCATGTATGGCACTTAACTGACTGACTAGATTAGCAACATGGTCTCACCATTTTGCAGTTGAATTGATTTGCTGTAAGCTTAAATGGTAAATTTTTGTTTTGTTCCCCAAAGGCCTTTACCCCTTCAAATCTTTCCAAAACATCCTTATTTCTGTATAAATGTATATGCTGAACTTAAATCTGTAATTGCTTATTGAAGAAACCTACTTTTATTGCTGCTAACGAGCAGAAAAATATGGAACTTCTTGTCGCGGTTTATCTCACCCCATAACTACGGTTCAAAAATGTTATTCACTGCAGACTTCACGCGTAGTTTGCCGATTTTTCTTTTTACTTCCTTTTTGCAATTACTACGCGGAAATTGAGTTCTGAAACCAAACAAATCGTGGAGTAATTGCTCAAAGGAAGTAAATAGGTCGAAATAAGTATCCTACGCCTCAAGTCAATCAGCGGTGAATCAGATATGAAGACAGTGGTAAGCGGTGAGATATAGTCAGATTCATTTCTGGTCGATATCATGAAAAAAAGGTAGGTTTCTTCAATAAACAACTATCGATTTGAGTTCAGCATATACATTTGCAAGGAATTAAGGATGTTTTGGAAAGATTTGATGGGGTGAAGGTCTTCAGGGAAACACATAAAAAATTTACCACTTAAATTCTTAAATGATAACAATTTCTTTGCTTGCACTTCTCACCTGTGGAATTTTCTTCCCGCTTCTTCATTTCCAGTCAACTTTGATCTTCAAAAATTTAAATGCAATATCAATTATTATCTACTATTTTCCTTATTTCTTTGTTTTCACTTAATATTTTCTTATTCTTTCATACTCAGTCAGTTAAGTGCCATTTGTGAAACACGCTTGGGTGATCATGTCTCTTTCGAGATATGACTGACTCATCAGAAGCTTATCCTGCAGTAGGTTACCATTACTTTCTGCAGTAGACTGGTTGCCAGCCAAGGCTATAGAACCCAATCTGTCCTGTCATTTAACCCATAACTTGAGGGAAGAGACGGATTAATACCTTTCCCAAGGGTATTTGTGTGTAAGTGAATGCAAGGAATTCAACTGGAATTTTAACTTGGCTCTCCAATTTCTTGTTCCAAGCCGATATCCACTGCACAACAAGCACATCCAAAAAAATATGGAACGCTTCACGAACAGTAGAACCTTATAAAAATTTATATTAGAATCAACTTTATTAAAAACACAAAAAGAAATCTTGGTTTATGTCAACAATATTCATGTAAGTTTGCAATTTCAAACAAGTTTTGCTAAACCATTAATATTTTTGTTTTCTTTTTAACACTAAAAACAAAATTTTCTATTTTTAACTTTTCTATTCACTTACGCACAAATACCCTTGGGAAAGGTATTAATCCGTCTATTCCTTCCAGTTATGGGTTAAATAGCAGGACAGATTGGGTTCTATAGCCTTGGTCGGCAACCAGTCTACCGCAGAAAGCAATGGCAAACTACTGCGGGATAATCTTCTGCCCAGTCAGTCATGTCTCTTTCGAGACATGATCGCAATCAAAACTTCAAATGTTCTAAAAAGGATTAAAAAAATTAATATTCAAGAAATACTTTGATCTTTCCTCTTAATCATAAAAATTTGAACAATAAAATTTTTTATTTCCATTAAATTTGGAGCATTTTTTCATCAAGGTATGCTAATTTTTTAATGATTTTGTTGAGGTACCTATATTAGATATATTGGTTAAAGACATGAAAGCAGTCAAACTGAAGTAAACATCACAAAAGGAAATGTTAAAGTAGCGGGAAAAACTATGTAAAAAAAAAATTCCTAAACACTAAGTTTTAATGATGAATG
This sequence comes from Ascarosepion bandense, assembly GCA_037127315.1. Classification (NCBI taxonomy): domain Eukaryota; kingdom Metazoa; phylum Mollusca; class Cephalopoda; order Sepiida; family Sepiidae; genus Ascarosepion; species Ascarosepion bandense. The sequence goes on along the minus strand of JBBBDQ010001014.1, from coordinate 928,792 downwards.
TAAAGCTATACTAGAAAGACTTAAATGGCTAAACTAGAGTTTCAATCCTATATAGAAACACCCAATTAACATGACTTAAATGATAAAAGTTCAAAGCTGGACAGTAAAATTTTATCTCTAAATGCAAAGTTATTAAAGTTCTCAGACAATCTTTTTGAGTGCTACAACCAAAAAACTTTAAGCTAAAGTATACAGATTATTATGAAATACTTCATATTCTACAAAGTTGACTATGGTCACCTTGGCATAGTGTGATGGTTAGCAAGCTTGTCTTGCTAGAACCAGTTACAACTGAGTAGTGAGTTCAATCCTCACTGGGTGTCCCATACTTTCAGCCTTGTGCCACATCTAAGCGACACTTAGGAAATCACCTATCTACCTATGGCACCTCGGCAAGGTGTAATGGTTAGGAAATCACCTACCTATCTATCAATCTAGGGCACCTTGGCATGGTGGAATGGTTAGCAAGCTTGTCTCGCTAGAACCTGTTACAACTGAGTAGTGAGTTCGATCCTCAATGGGTGTCTTATACTTTCGGCCTTGTGCCACATTTAAGCAGCGCCTAAGCAATCACCTAAAAAGGTTGACTATTGCACTCCAAAAAAAAAAAAAAAAAAAACTTGTTTAAAAGACACAAAGTGAAAAGAATGACACCTAATCTTACAAGATATTAATTTAATAAAACACACATGGTTCCTCATTAAAAATTATGCGTATTGGAATGGAAAATAATATTTAAGCAAAGGTCAGGAAACCAATAAAAATGGTTGCAAATAATGCTAAAAGTTGGAATAGTAGAAAAGTTTAAAAAAAAAAAAATCAAGAAATTTCAAAAGAATCTAGATGAGTGCCAATTCAGGATAACTTTTATTTCAAGATTTGATAGGAAAGACTGGATCAGCTCAAAAATGTGCCTGGAGAAACTAACTTTTCAATTGGTGGAGAAAACCCTGCCAAAAGCTTTCAAAATGTTCAATGATACAGCTCTTTCTGCAATTTTGGAGTAGATAGACTAAACTATCGCCCGGTTCACACTCCACCCACGTCTATTGAACGGGTGAAGAGGCTCATCCCTTGTTTCCTGTTTAGGATGTGGTTTCCAGCTTTCTCTTTTCCAATCTTTTCACTTTTACGTAGTCCCCTGCACATCAGTGGCGTTACCGCCTTGCTCGAGGTGATATAATTTTTTTTTTTTTAAATCATGAGTACATCAGCAGTTGAATGGGACAAATGAAAGTTATATTGCTTGTCTGAGAAAAAGCCCTGTGATGAGAGACAAACCAATTTGGCATTGATCAGCGACTCTAGGAGTTTGCCAAAAAAGTTGGAAGGGTCAGACAGCTTACCAGCTTAAAAACTGAAATAGATGAATTCTTCCAGCAGGAGACAATGAGACATTTATTACACAGTTTAGAGAGAACAAGAGCCAGTTCAGGAGCATACTTCGTAATGACTATTAAAGAGATACTATCGGTCTACATGCTTTGTGGAGATTAAGTTAGAGATAATAAAACAGGATAGATTGGGTTCTGTAGCCTTGGTCGGCAACCAGTCTACTGCAGAAAGCAATGGCAACCTACTGCGGGATAATCCTCTGCCCAGTCAGTCATGTCTCTTTCGAGACATGATCGCCCAAGCGTGTATCACATATGGCACTTAACTGACTGTTGTGGTGGCATATGAAGTTTTGTTTGAAGGCTTAATTTTATTTACTTTTAACTTTAAACCTTAAAAAACTTCATTTTCCTTTTCTATTAAGAGGAAAGTTTCGAGCTTTTAATCCTAAATGGGAAAAGTACCTTTCCATTGAGCATTTCGACATATGCCTGAAAACTGTGGCTGTCATGGAATAGTATGTGTGCTGCCACTGGGAGACAAAACAACGATCAAACTTTGTATCAATGTCTACCACCTAGAGGAAGGACACCATTGTTAGACTGTAAGGTAGCCTGCAAAAACTAACTTCTCTTTTCAAGAAGCAGACTGCCGAGGCTGACAAGGTGATGTGCACCAGTTATGTGGTCTCTCACCTTCTTGCTTGCTGGATGAAGCCATTTGAAGATGAGGACTTCAAGTCCTCATTGCTGTGGTGTACTATCTGTCCAGAGCATCATTCTGTCTTTGAAAGCATGACCCCTTTTGTCCTGCATCATTTGTCGTCATGTTGAGATGTCAGGCAATGTGCCCGACTCACTAAAGGCCCACTACTCAACTCTCGTTACCTTCGCTTTTGATGAGAGCACTGACACAAATGACACGGACCAGGTGGCAGTTTTCATTCATGCTGACCTTCAGTTGAGTGAGGAATTTCTTCAGCTTGTCTTGCTGCATGGCACCACCACTGGCCAAGACATCTCTTATGCCATGCTTCAGTGTGGCGAGCAGCCCTCCTTAAACAACATGACAACTGACGGTGCCCAGCAATAACTGGAGAGAAGGGCACCACTTCACTGCTAGTGTGCCACTGTGAAGTCACTAGACACATTCAGCCCATCCACAAGGTGCACTGCATCATCCACTAGGAGTCCCACTGTGCCAACTCCACCAACCTTCTTGATGTCATGTCTGTCAGAGTGAAGGTTGTCAGCTCTATCCTCTCTCGCAGACTCAACCACTACCAGTTACAGGTACTGATGGACAAGGTGAACATACATTAAAAGGGCCTGGCTGAGTCATGAGTCACACTTTCCCATGTATGCAACCTACAGCAGAAGATTGCCACTTTCCTTTATTAGAAAAAACTTTCCCATGCTAATGACTTCTTTGACTCAGGATGACTCTCTCACTATGCACATGAACGACTGCAATGTGAAGTTGCAAGGCAAAGACAGCATGCACACATAAGCTGCACTTGTAGAAAGTCAATTGACTAATGGCCAATTTGTGGATTTTCCTCGCCTTGCTGCTTTGGCCTTGAAGATGTAGACCTTAAAACTTGCGTTAGTGTTGTCACCTCTCTGCAAAAGGAATTTACCTCCTGTTTTGCAGAAGCCAAGTTGCTGGCAGCAGACTTCAAACTTTTCACTGCTTTGAAGTTTCTCATAGACGACGCACATTGGTAGAGCTGCAGTGCAACAACAAAATGAAGACAAAGTTCCACACCTCCTCTCTGCTGTTGTTCTTTGGTGACCTCGTCCTTCCTCCTAACAATTTTCTAACACACATTGCGCATGTTCAACACACCATTGTCATGTTTGCGAGCAGCTATTCTCTAAAATGAAGCACACAAAGTCCCATCTTCACTCCCAACTTTCAGATCACCACCTTAATGACATTCTTCTGCTGTCAATCTTTCATCAAGCTGAAGTATTCCTCCATAGCAAACAGCACCAGCCATCTCACTGTTTTGATTTTCTATAAAATTCTTGCATACAATACATTTGGTTAAGTGTGTGTGTGTGTGTGTATATATGTGTGTGTATATGTATATATATATATATATATATAAAACAGAATATTTCGTATTTAAGTCAGATAAATTCCAATAGAGACAAACTCAAAAGAACTCAATGTTAAATTTATTTAATTTAACAGAGTAATATAATTTAGAAAATTTTTTAAATATTCTACAATTTCATGAGTAATACGTATTTTGCAGCAAGAAAAAAGCTGCTCATCAGATCCAAAAGATACAACAGTTAATATTCAAAATAATCTAGAAAAGAATTACATACAGACACTTATTATGGATAATTTTGAACATTAACTGTTGTATCATTTGGGTCTGATGAGCAGCTTTTTTCTACTGCGAATTATGTATTACATATGAAATTGTAGAATATCTCAATTTTTTCTAGAGTGTGTGTGTATATATATTATGGAAATTAATGAATTTTAACGAAACTTGGTTATAAACAAACGACAATTTGAAATGAATTGTTTGAACATTATTTTTTATCGATACTTGTATTTAAGTAGATTTTCTGTTTTTTAATTAAACAGTATTATATATTTATATCTACCGGCCTGATTATTTATGATAAATTGTTATTACGAAAATGTGTGCCATTCGGCAGGATTCAAACCTGTGATAAAAAATAATGTTCAAACAATTCATTTCAAAAGAGTGTATATGTATGTATGTGTGTGTGTGTGTGTGTGTGTGTGTGTGTGTATATATATATATATATATATATATATATATATATATATAGTGTGTGTGTTTCTTCAATAAAATTCTTATATACATATGTATTGTCTAATTATATACTAGTTTACCTTGTTTCTCGTTAAGGACATGCTCTAATTTTTGTTTATTATATATATTTGTACACCTATATAATATGTGCTTTCTATAATACAGTATCCACTTTCGAGTGTTTCATTTGTCACTCCAGCCTGCAGCTGCTCCAAAAAGTCTCATCTGGCCTTCACTCTGAAAAGGTTTCCTGCCTCTACCTCAGGCAATAAAGTAGCCTGTATGCCAAAATCCCTTCTTTAATACACAATTTCCAGAACTTCTACAGAGGGAAGGGGAACCTCTTTATGTCCATGCCTGCCAAAACAGTAGAGAAACCACCAGAACTCCCACTGATGGGGAGAGAAAAAAAAGCACAAGCAACCAGGCTTGTACAGGCCCAAGACATACTTTTTGCGTGCCAGCATTGTCTTCATCTCAGACCTCTTGTTCAATAAATTTTTCTGAAACCTTTACAGTCATACTTTCCGGCCTCAAAGTATAGTACACCCTGTTTCTCATTAGGGCTTCTATTTTTTCCCTTCAACTTCCACACATTACTGTTGAGTCAGGTACAATTACTACGCCTTTCAGTATTTTTTTATTAAAGCTTTTATACAATTCAGAGGACTTGGGGAAGTATTTGTCTGGTATCATAAAAAAAATCGTTTCCTATATTAGTTTTCACCTCCAAATTAAAAGTGGGGTGGGGTGAACTAAACAATATTTTTCGATCTATTGTTTTGCACGCATTCATTGGAGGTTTAAATACGAACTTCAATTTTACCTTTCAACATGGCTGTCTTTTGTCTCCCTGCAGGAAGGTGCTCTAGTCAAGAGTGTGGATATTGTGCTGAATATTTATGGAGCTCAATATACACACTGAAATTATCAGCCAATCAATGCTTATGGAATAGACTTGCCTGTAACAGAATGGAATCTCCCAGGTTATTATTTAAACCACCTACCAATTTGCCCTGGTGGTTTTTTTTGGTCAGTTAGGCTCAACTCCTATTCTAGTTGATTACTGGCTGGTTGTTCTAGAAGACTTTTACACCCTTTACTCTTAACAACAATTCACACTTTTTCCTTTAAATATTCCTTTTGAGAAGGAATTCTTAGATGATAACCTACACTCAATACCTTTAGGAACGTCCTTAATCATGCTCACAAGATGATTAGACCTGGCATTCATGTACCTCAGTTTAGTGTTGGGCTTTATGTACAAGGAGGAGACTGTACCAGTATGCAGGTTGAATTGCACATCCAAATATTGAACCACTTATCTATTCATATCAACTTTGATATCAAACCCGAGGTTCTTGAAGAGCCTGAAAAGTTCCTTCCTGATCTTGTCACCTAGCTCTTCTATTATCAGACAATATTATAAGTCTATCGTCTCTGTACAGTCAATGGCCATCTATATGTACAATTTACCTTACTCAACACATATAGGCCAATTAACTTAGAAACCTCAGCACCACCAAACAACCCCCATGGGACACCAAAGACTATCCTAATTTCTGAAGCCTATTCCAACAATTTATCAAGCAGAGGTGGTATCTGAACCCTGAACCAATCCCTTAACTTTTCAGCAAGAGTAAAATCAAAAAGAGGAAGACTGGACAACCACAGCTTTTAAAAGAAAGGTGCTTCTTAAGAGACACTAGGCACCCTCAAAAGTAAATGGCCAGCTTGAGAAATAAGTTGCTACAATTCCAAGAAGAAAGATCATTTTACTAAAAAAAAAAAAAAAAAAAAAAAAAAAAGTTATGTGAAGCTTCCAGTTGGTACAGAAATTTACAAAATTTCAGTTTATCCTTAATGGATAATTTGTGTGCTGATGTACTCTTTGGACAAGACTTTCGGTGCCTACACAAAAAGAAATTTTATATCAGGGCAACAAAACTCCAGTAAGACGGTGCAAACTAACTAGCATGACGATCTCACCTCCTCCTTTGTTGGTTGGTTGGTTTTGTTTTATGGCATATCAACCTTGGCGGGTCATTTATTGCCAACTAAATTTTTATTTGTTTATGGTAATACCTTTTTCTTTCAACAATTTATTGTTGTTTTTAAATAAGTTTTGTGTCTAGTAATACTTTTTTCTTTTCGAGTATCAAAATTCATTGGGATTTGTTTTTAAGGGCAGGGTTCCCAAGTCCTACACTTGTTATTTAACCCATAACTGGAGGGAAGGGACATATTAAAACCTTTCCCAAGGGTACCAGTGCTTAAGTGAATGCAGAGTATTCAACTGGAATTCTAACTCGGCTCACCGATTTCTCTTTCCAAGCCGATATCCACTGCACCACAACGCACATCCGTCACTATCCACTTACAGCATCTGGTATTCCCAAGTGGTCACCCATCTAAGTACTGACCAGGCTCAACATTGATTAACTTTGCTGATCGAGCGAGAACCGGTGTATTCAACGTGATATAGCCATAAGCACGCACATCTGTCACTAAACGCTTACAGCACCTGGTATTCCCAAGCGGTCACCCATCTAAGTACTGACCTAGCTCAATGTTACTTAACTTCAGTGATCAAGCTAGAACCGGTGTATTCAACATGATAGGCCGTAAGCCTTCCTCCTTCATAAACGTTTATCTATAAAATCTCAAAAAGAATCTAAAGAGAAGGTATTTATAAAGAAATAAATAACCTGTTCAAGTTAGATATCATCGATCCCAGTAAATCTCTGTGGAGAGCACAAATAGTGCTAAGGACCAAAAAAAAAAACAAAATTAAGAAAAGGTTTGTCATAGATTACTCACAAATGATAAATTGTTTTAGCTTAAAAGATGCCTATCTTATACCTAAGATTACGACAAGCGTTTCAGAAATAGTATAGTCTGTACTCTAAATTAGACCTAAAAAGTGTGTATCATCAAATTCCATTACTTAATGTAGACAGCCTTTACACGACTTTTGAAGCCAGCAATCTAATCTAAACTTATTTATAAATGGAACTTTTTGTGTGTGTGTGTGTGTGTGTGTGTGTTACCTACAGACTCTGAAATGCCTGAGCTGATTTTCTTGAAAATTTACACAGTTGTACTATAAGCGTCTGCGAGTGTTCTTAGCTAGGTTTTGTGTTGAGGTACCCCCGATAAATATTGAAAATCGATAATCGAAAAAATTGGGTTATAGAAGGAGTTTTTTTTTTTAATCATATCACCCCAAACAAGGCGGTAACGCCACTGATGTGCAGGGGGCTATGTAAGACTGAAAAGATTGGAAAAGAGAAGGCCAGAAACCACATCCTAAACAGGGAACAAAGGATGAGCCTCTACACCTGTTCAATAGATGTGAGTGGAGTGTGGTCGTCCAATTTAATCAAATTTGATGCACTCATAGACAAAGACATAAGAAACGATATTCAAAAGTTTCAAGGTTGCAGCTCTTACAATAGTGCAGAAAATCGATAATATATATATATATATATATATATATATATATATATATATAAAAAAGGAAAGATGTTTGTGTGTGTGTGTGTGTGTGTGTGTGTGTGTGTGTGTCTTTATCTGCCTGTATGCCTGTATTTTTTTTCAGCGCTTTTATTTTAGTTATTGCTTTGAGTTTGGCTCTCAGTAGGTATAATTGTAGTTCTTAGTCTCAGCCATGATACCATTTACTCAGAGGACTTATTTAGCCTTCAAAATTCAGTTTACGATGAAAAAAACTTATTTGATATCGATACCGGAAATCAAAATTTGACTTACATCCATTCATTTTTCTTTCAGTGTACGGTTTCGCTTTAACCGAAAACAATTATTGCTTTTTAGTTTTTCGTGCCAACGTCCAAAGAGTGAGCTCCAGGACTATGTATTAGTTTTAAAGCTTTTATTACACCCGAGCAATGCTGGGCTATACTGCTAGTAAATTATACATAAAGTCTGTGTGCACTTTAAAAAATTCATAACTTTATTTGTATTTGTGATAGAAATAATCTATAAAAAAGGTTATAAAGTTTAATGTACCTCGTTTTAAGTATAGTCATTGAATAATTCTTTACCACAAAATTTGAAACAATTTTTTAGATAAATAAAAAAAAATGTTTTCTTTTTTTTCAGAATCAATTTGATCCATGGCTTCGACTGAGGAAAAAGTAAACTGTGTCCTTTGGTTGGCTGAATTGAAATCTACTACTGCTGTACAAAGAAAGTTTAGAAATGAATACAATAAAGAACCACCTCATAGGAACACTATTGCCAAACGGATGAAAAAATTTAAAAAAACAGGCCCTGTCCATGATAAGCCACAGTCTGGAAGGTCATGTATCAGTGACAAAACTTAAGATTTCAATAAAACCTTAAAAAATATAGATTTACTTCTTTCTAATCCTTTTTTCAAGTTATTTCTATTGCAAATGCAAATAAAGTTATAAATTTTTTAAAGTGCATACAAACTTTATAGACACCCTGCATTTGAAAAGGATGCTATTTGGGATCACAAATAGAGTGGGCTAGGTTTCAAAAAATTTTTAAGAAATAATCAAAAAGGAAAGTCTAAAAGAAACATTTATGTATATAGGTGACAACCATTTGCAGTATTAATAAAAGAGAACATGACAATTTGGCAAGATTCAAAGAACTGATTGAAAAATACAGTCTCACTTGAAATGAGACTGTGTCTATAGAGTAACAAAAATAAAACTGAGCTATGAAGTAAAGGGACCGTGAGACCAGACCATGAAAAGATGAGACCTCTGTAAGAACTCCTTCCACCAGGCAATATGAAAGCTCAGAAGAGAATCATTGGAATGTTCGCTTACTAGACATAGAATCCTAAACGATTCACTAAAAATTCACACGTGTGCTAAATATCGCTATTCTCCTAACCTGCTAAAATAAATTATACCTTTGAAAATTTGAAAAAGGAATTAGAGTTGTAGTATACACTCTAGACATGAAAAAACTCCTTGAAATTGAAACTAATGCCAGCTATATGAACTTAGCTGTGATACTAAATCAAGAAGGCAGGCCTGTTTTTTTTTTTAATCATTTCACCTCAAGCAAGGCAGAAATGCCACTGATGAGCTTGGGGCTACATAACTGTAAAAAGATTGATTAGAAAAGAGTGAGGAGTACAAACTAGTTAGAAAGGAGCAATAGAAAGCTGAGAATGCAGGTGCTATGACAGATGCATAGGTGGAGAGAAAGGGAAGGATATATGGGGGTGGGGAGTGAGATAGAGTCCAGTGGTTAATAGATGAGTATTGACATTGCATTTAAATTTCTGGAGGTTGTAGCCGTCGGGAAAGCAAGAATATGGGAGTGAGTTCCACAGGCAGGAAGTGCGAGAGAAGAAGCTGCAGGAGTAGAATTGTCGTCTACATTTGGCTAACCTAACTGTGAATGGGTGGGACTCAGTTGCCAATCTGGTTGCACGAGTAAACACCTGTTGAGGAGGCACCAGTGACTTAAGTTCCTCCGAGCAGAAACCATGAAAGTATTTATAGAACAGACAAAGAGAGGCCACATTTCGACAGTGGGGAAGTGGCTGCAGTCGAGCCGCCAGATCAGTACCTATCACATTACAGACTCTCCTTTGGAGCCTGTCGAAAACACTGAGGAGAACGGCAGGGGCACCTGACCATAAATGGCAGCAGTACTCCATGCACGGACGGATGGTTGACTTGTATATATGCAGGATGGATTCAAGCGGAAAAAACATCCTGGATCGGCATAGTGACCCAACCTTCTTAGCAGTAGATTTTGCTATGGATTCAATATAGTGGTTCCATTTGAAGTCTGAGGAGAGGGTAAGGCCGAGGAGGCGTAGTGTGTTGCTCTCAGGGAGAATCGCTTGGTCCATGCTTATGGGAGGCAGGAGAGGTTGCCTGTGATGGTTGACAGACAACAACTTGGTCTTAGACGCATTGAAGTTGACAAACCACTTCTTGCCCCAATTCACCAGAGTGTAGATCCCATTCAAGGTCAGCAGCAAGATTATGTCTGTCCGCCACGACAGGTTTCTTACTGGTGCGGGAGTATATTATGGTGTCACATTCTGGTCTAAAACTAAACCCTTCTCCAAAAGAGAAAGAATCTAACATGATCATTGAAGCAATCCCAGAATGCAGTCATTACCTAAAAGGTAAATATTTTATTCTTGTTAAGGACCAAAAAGCTCTATCCTACATTTTCTATAAGCCTAAAGCTTCAAAGACTAAAAATAAAGAAATTCATCACTAGTTAATTGAACTCTCCACTTACAAATCGTACCAGATATCAACCAGCATCAAAACACATGCCCAGATGTGTTAATGAGTGTTAATTGTGCTTCTGTCATAAATATCGACCTGAAGGAATTATGTCATCTTGGAGTATCAAGAATAATGTACTTTATCAGGTCGAGAAATTGGCCCGATTCAACAAAGGAAGTGAAGCGAATGATGGAAAAATGAAGAGACAAATTAATCAAAGCCACTCAACCCTTCCAAAGATTGAATATTGATTTCAAGGGACCACTTCCTTTAAATCAAAGAGGAGACATATTTATTAACTATCATCAATGAATATTTCTGTTTTTTTTAGGCATGCAGAGACAGGCATCTGTATCAACTTGTTTAAGCAAATCATTTTGCATATTTGGTATACCAAGTTATATATACACACTGGTAGAGGATCCAGTTTTATGTCAAAGGTGTTAAGATTTTTTTCACGAGAAAGGAATAGCTACTAGTAGATCTACTGCATACAACCCATGGGTTATACTGAACGTAACTCTGTGGAGGATGATCAACTTAGCATTAAAATCAAGAGGTTTACCTGTGCATTGTGGTGCAATGGATATCAACTCAGAATAAGAAAACGAAGAGCCGAGTTTGAATTCCTTGCATTCACTTACGCACAAATACCCTTGAGAAAGGTATTAATCCCTCTCTTCCTTCTAGTTATGGGTTAAATATCAGAACAGATTGGGTTCTATAGCCTTGGCTGTCAACCAGTGTTATGTCGTGAGTAAGAATAAATAACTCAACAACAGGAATAGGTTAATTGTTGTATTCCGTGAAAATAGTATTTACAAAGGTTGTTAGTATCCAATACAAGAATAAGGGTTAATCATCTCAACCGTCGCAAGACATAGTATGAGCAATGGGTACTTCCGGGTCGTCACCGGAAGTCTACGACTGACTTGTCGATCAGCTGCTCGGCACACTCTCCCTATGTAGATGCCACCATTACTTTACATAGTAATGGAATAGTCCATTATAGCTGAATAGGCGCGGGCGTCCCAACAACCAGTCTACCGCAGAAAGTAATGGCAACCTACTGAGGAATAATCTTCTGCCCAGTCTTTCGAGACATGATCGCCCAAGCGTGTTTCACATATGGCACTTAACTGACTGATATCAGCCAAAGATTAGTAATAGAAAAGTGAGTAAATTTTTGTTTTAATTCCTGTCACTTTTCCCCTTCAAACTTATCCAAAATAGCATTATTTCTGTGCAAATGTATATGCTGAACTGAAATCAAGTGTCAGTTAGTGAAGAAACTAACTTTTTTTTTTAATCGAAATGTCCATAAAAAAAAAACGAACTATATCTCGTACTTTTTCTCCCGTAACTCTCATGAAGTCATGCAGAATGCCGGACTGCATAAGGCAACGAAATTTCGCCTGTTTACATCCACCTGTTTAAATGCGCTCGTTTTTTTCGGTACACAATTTCAGCAGAAAGTTGCGTGTTTTTTTTTGGAAAAAAGCGCATTACTTCCCTAACTGGAAGTAAACAGGCAGATGTAAACAGGCGAAATTTCATTCCCTTACGCAGTCCGCCATTCTGCAGTTAATTACATGACTTCATGACAGTTACGGGAGAGAAAAATTGCAAGACATAGTTCGTTTTTTTAATGGACACTCAAAGCAAAAAAGGAAAGTTTCTTCACTAACTAACACTTGATTTGAGTTTGGCATATACATTTGCACGGAAATAATGCTATTTTGGATAAGTTTGAAGAGGAAAAGCGACAGGAATTAAAACAAAAATTTACCGAAAATTTATCATCTTGTTTTGCATTAAAAAACACATTGTTCTGAAAATTCTAACAAAAATCTGTGGTTGACAATATGTGGAAAGGAGCTCATGAGAAACTATGTTCAGAACCACAAGTAAAAAACCTACTGTACCAGATACTGAGCTGATTCAGGCAAATCTCGATTAGACTCGTTAGGTTACCAAATGGAAAAGAAGTACTGTTTTTCTACATCACTTTGCTCCTGCTGGTGAGGGAGTGACAATCTCTGAACCGGAAGCACAATAGTCTCAAATAGCCCTATACTGGATTCCGATGGAAATAACATACCAAAATCAGAAGATACTCTACAGAAGAGAAGGCATTTATAAATAAAATATTCAGATATCATTGAGCCCAGTAGAACTACATGGAGAGCACAATTAGAAGATACTGTGCAAGTGTTCAGTAATTCAACTGAAGAGGTTGAAACAGCAACTTGTAACTTCCCTAGCTCAAACACTTCAAAAATGTCCTCCCACCCACAAAATCCTCTAAGGCACACCACCAAAGAACCTAAATGACTCGGTATTGAACACTTAAAATAATAATTTGATTGTTTTTGAAACTGCATTTTTTTTCTTTTTGCTAAAATAAAGTATTCCAGATTCACATGGTAAAAAAAAAAAAAAAAAAAAAAAAAAAAAATTAAATTAAATTAAAAAAAAATAAATAAATAAAAAAATGGCGGGGGTGGATGGTAGAATGTTGTATTCATATGAAGATATATATAAATTGCAGTTAATACAGTTTTTCTGTTTTTCTACATCACTTTGCTCCTGCTGGTGAGGGAGTGACAATCTCTGAACCGGAAGCACAATAGTCTCAAATAGCCCTATACTGGATTCCGATGGAAATAACATATCAAAATCAGAAGATACTCTACAGAAGAGAAGGCATTTATAAATAAAATATTCAGATATCATTGAGCCCAGTAGAACTACATGGAGAGCACAATTAGAAGATACTGTGCAAGTGTTCAGTAATTCAACTGAAGAGGTTGAAACAGCAACTTGTAACTTCCTTAGCTCAAACACTTCAAAAATGTCCTCCCACCCACAAAATCCTCTAAGCCACTCCAAGAGTAACACCAAAGAACCTAAATGACTCGGTATTGAACACTTAAAATAATAATTTGATTGTTTTTGAAACTGCATTTTTTTTTCTTTTTGCTAAAATAAAGTATTCCAGATTCACACTGTAAAAAAAAAAATAAATAAAATTAAATTAAAAAAAAATTAAAAAAATGGCAGAGGTGGATGGTAGAATGTTGTATTCATATGAAGATATATATAAATTGCAGTTATTACAGTCGGTGGCTAAGTAGTCCTGACATTGAAGACTAAGCTACTAGAGAAATACTAGTGAATACTACAAACTAATTATAGCTTATCACAGTGTTTTTAATGTTAATCCGTAGAACCACAAGCTTTGTTATTTTTGTTCCATTTTTGATGAAATAGGACAATTTTCTTTTTCTACCTTTAAATAGAATTTACACAACACACTCACTAGCTATTTTATCTGTAACAGAAAAAAAAATATCTAATTCAGGTTTATTCAGGTTGTAAGTTAAGACAAATTCCAAAAATGTCAGTTTTGTAAAATAATTCTAAGTACGAGACAGCTTGATTAAAAATTAAAAAATTAAAACAAGTTCTGTTTTTGATTGTGGAGTGGGTACAAATACAGATAGTCAGCTAAATGGAAATTATTTTTTTCTGTTGAATTTCTTGTGATTAAAGTAGAACCTTTTTCTAAAATCAAACTGACAAAATTTTGATGAGAAAAATATTAAAGACTTTACAGAAGTCTTGTGGGTACACAGGTGAGAGGTGTGCCATTGTTTTTGCAAATAACAGCCACTTAACTCTTACTCAGATCTAACTTTACACAATCTTCTAGCCATAGCCATTTAAGTAATTTCACTTGCTCACTAACAATAGGAAAAGACATGAAGATCCAAAAAATACTATAATCCCCCTCCCCCGACAGTATTTCCTTTCACATGTATGCCAGTTTTATGCAACTGACAGTAGAGGATTTTAATTAACTTAAAGAGATAACGAATTAAAAACTGTAGATGCAGAAAGCATTTTCAATGTGGGCATCAATCGTTGATATTGTAAAATAGGGACCTCTGCAAAAATGCAATATCTAAAGTTTTAAAATTAAATTTTAGAAATTAAGTTTTTATTTTAGTTTTAATTTCAAGCTAATAGATTAAATTTAATATTTCCAATAATCAAAATACTTTGCTGTATTTCAAAAACTAATTTAAATTAACTGGAATTTTTTTTTCGGCTAAAATAGCTGATTATCCCCCTTTTTTTAAGTCATAATTTCATCAATATGCAATTCTCTTTATTAAAAAAATCTTCAAAAAATAAAATACTTTACTGAAACTTTATTTGAGGTATTTTCTTCTTCTATATGTCATGTCCTTTCGGGACGTAGGCGATCATGGCTTTCCACATCTCCCTATCCCTGGTGGCTCTTAGCACAACTTCTTCCATCATCCACCTGATTAGGTCCTTCAAATATGTCATTCATTGCTTTCCCCTGTCTCTTTTTTCTTCTATCTAGCCTGTTAGTATAAGGTTCTCCAAGCCCTCCTTCCTCATTGCATGTCCCAGGAACTTCAGCTGTCTCTTCTTGATGCTCAGTATTAATTTCCTTTTTGTTTCCATCATTTCTAATACCTCATCTTTGCTCACATGGTCAATCCACGATATCTGCAGCATCCTTCTGTAGAGCCACATTTCAGTTGCTTCAAGTTTTCCTTCATTTTTGATATTGTCCAGCATTCACTGCCATATTGAAGAACTGACATCAAATTAATAACTTAAAATGTAATTCAATTTGAAACAAATTATTTAAGTTTAAAATAACACAGAAATGCATGTTTTAACATGAAATTAGCTCTTTTGATGTGTTAACAGCCTAATGACAGATCTGATATTGTTCTACAGAGACTACCTGTGAAACATAAAAGAAAATTATATCAGTGCCTTTTTATATAATTTTTAATCATTCAGTAATCTTAAAAATTTAGGAAAATATTCTCCATAATCTAATTTTTTTATTAAATTTTATAAATTTTAGCTTTAAGTTTACTGTAGTCATTGTTTTTAGCTTTTGATAACATTGTGTAAGGTTGTCTGTACTTACAAAATTGGGCATGTTTATATACACAAAAAAAAAATTCTTAATTCTTTTAAAAATATTGATGTTTGATGATCTGTATTAAGCTTTTCTATTTATGATTAGTAAATATAGTTTTCACTTAATATCATGTGAAAGGCTGAAATTAATACAGGATTTTATAAGATTTAAAATATAAATTTTTCTAATTCAAGTTTTTTAAAAATTAAAATTTTTATCAAAATTCATTATTCATTAAAAATAGTATACTTAATATATCTTATTTATAAAAGAAATTAAAAGATTCTCTAATTAAATAATTAGATAGTTTTATAGTATTATTTCTTTTACAATTCAAAGCAGACTTTTGGTAAATGGTGTTCCTGTTTGACAAAAACAAATTGATTTAAATTCTCCAAGAAGTCCTGTTTTTCATTTTTGAAAAAAAATTACAAAACAATGTTTTTACCATGAAAAAAAGATGCTAAAAATTCCTATACTAATCTTTGGTCAACCTGCTGATGCAAGAAAAACATTTTTAACCAAAATTTCAAAAATGCTAAAAAGAATAAAAATGTTATTAAACAGTAAAAAGAAAAAAAAATACTTTGGTCTTTCCTCTTAATAATAAACATTTTAATGATAAAACTTTGTTTTTAATCACCTTTGGGGACATTTTTTTTATCATGGTATGATCTTATTTTAGAAATTTTTTGGAGGTACCTACAAACTTTAGTGTCAAAGATAAATGTCATATTTATAAGAATATTGTTTTCTTTTTTTTAAATTACAGAACTGAACAACAGAAATTCATTCAATCCTTCTAATTTACCACTGTATCATGATCAAATCATGTCTTCTATACAATGATGTCTGATACAGATTAACTCAAATAAGAAGCATCCTACAACCATATTTGAATGAACTACAAATTTCAGATAGATATATCACCCCGAGCAAGGCGGTAACGCCACTGATGTGCAGGGGCATATGTATGAGTGAAAAGATTGGAAAAGAGAAAGCCAGAAACCACATCCTAAACAGGGAACAAGGGATGAGCCTCTTCACCTGTTCAATAGATGTGGGTGGAGTGTGAACCGGGCGATAGTTTAGTCTATCTACTCCAATTGAGCGAATGTACGTTGTGGTCAAGTGGATATTGGCTCGGAACGAGAAATCGGGTAGCCGAGTTCGAATGCCAGTTGAATTCATTGCATTCACTTACGCGCAAATACCCTTGGGAAAGGTATTAATCTGTCTCTTCCCTCCAGTTATGGGTTAAATAACAGAACAGATTGGGTTCTATAGCCTTGGCCGGCAACCAGTCTACCGCAGAAAGCAATGTCAACCTACTGCGGGATAATCTTCTGCCCAGTCAGTCATGTCTCTTTCGAGACACGATCGCCCAAGTGTGTTTCACGTATGGCACTTACCTAACTGACTGACTCCAATTGAAAAAAAGAAAAAAGAATAATTTGTTATATTTATAAAAAAATGTTCAATATCAGAGTATTTATAAACACTGTAGACATAGAAAGCAACATTGCACAGTAATTGTCAGAATCACACCTTAAACATGTGTTAGACCTCTTTGTTCTCAATATAGACCACAGGAAGCGGGGCTACAAAAAGTGAGGGATCAGTTTCAGTCATTCATTTCCTTTTGTTTAGAACTAATGTTTTTATTTATAGTCCTGACCTTCAGTTTGCTTTATTTTGTATTCTTACTAATTTACTTTTTGTATACTTTCTTTGGTTTTAAAGTTTGGTATTTGAAACAAAGTTTATTATTAGTTGTTTAGACTTTGGAGTTATATGATTGTATGTAGTCTTGTGTGTGTGTGTGTAATTAAAATTATTTTAGCTGCTAGGGAAATCCATTATTATCTTCAACCATTCTACAAAGACAAAAAGGCCCTATGATAATTTTGATGTATCTATGGGAGCATATGATTCAGCTCAGGTTGCTGATCTTGTAGGGATCTATATATTAGATATCTTTAGTAGATTTTTAGGCCATAAACAAATTGGGTTAAATCATGATGATTGCCTTATGTTTATCCCTAATAGTAATGGACCTTTAATTAACAGAATTCATTAAAAAATCATTCAAATCATTACTTTTCTTGGCTTTAAAGTTTAAGTTTTCTCCAACCTTACCCCCAGCTATATTAATATCTCTTCTAAGCACCCCAAAACAAATACCAAACATCATAAATACTAGAATTAATCTTTTATCATCCAACATCAAAATTTTCAATAAAAATAAGGAAATTTACAATAAAGCCCTTCAGAAGAGCAGATACAAGAATAAATTGATGTATGAAAAACCAATTATTAACCCTGAATCATCGAATACTAAATATAATTGTAGAAAAAGGAGAGTAATATGGCTTAATCCCCCATTCTGTAGACTAGCTAATAATATTATAGGAAAATATTTTCTCAAAATAGTTTGAGTTTTGTTTAACGGCATATCAACCTCTGTGAGTTATTTAATGCCAAAAGTGTGGGGTTGTACGTTTTTTTGGGTGTTTTTTCGGTTATAGTGAGAAGGCAGGTTAGATTTTAATGAAAATCATTTTTTTTTAGAAATCTGAAAACGTCTTCCAGTTTTCATAAAAATTTTGCTGAGAATATATATATATATATATATATATATATATATATTTTTATAGAAGGTTGTGGTCATAATTTTTTTTTTTTTTAAATAATTTTATTTTTAAAAATATTACCAACCAAAAATGGTTGGTAATATTTTTCCTTCAAAAAAGCATATATATATATATATATATATATATATATATATATATATATTAAAAAAGGATTAATTCAAAGATGTTGAATGGCCATTTCGATATGACGATCCCCACGGGGAGCGACACATCACCTCAGCAACAGAAAAAAACCTTTCAGAAACTGGAGAAAAATTAGTCTACTTTTCCTTTTTAAATAGATTGCAAAGAAATTAAAAAATAAATAATAATAAAATAAAATAAAATAAAATAAAAATAAAAATAAAGGGAAAGAAAAAGAAAAGGAAAAAGAAAAAGAAAAGGATAGAATAAAATCAAATAAATAAGAAAAGAAAAAAAATTGACATCGTCTGGGTTTGCAAAAAAAAGGGGAGAATGTAACTAAAAATTAACAGACCCCGTGTTGAATCATTTAAAGCAACACGGAAAAAAGTTGGTAAGAGAGATAAAAGAAGGAAGGGAGGGAAAAAGAAAGAAACTAAAGAAAAAAATTTTTTTTAAATATTACAGACGCTGGACAAATTTATATTTTAGATATTTTAGGTAGATTTTTAGACCCTAAACTAATAGGCCTATATCGGGATGATGGACTGATATGTATTCCCAATTCCAATGGGCCTTACACTAATAGAATACATAAGAAAATTATCAGAGCCCTAAATTTTCTTGGTTTTAAGGTTGAGGTTA